>JAPMUY010002082.1:12500-195259 GCA_026901105.3 Galaxias olidus | reverse complement strand
TTCTCCTCGTGCACATGAAAGCCATGCTTCGCGAGAGCAATAACGTGGCCAGAGGGACATCTAGCTCTCTCTTTCTCCTCTTCCCTCCCTCTCTCTCTCTTCCTTACCCCTTCTTCATGTATATGGCTTTACTGCTGCCTCCCTGCCACACATCTTTCTCTCTGTTACGTCCAACCACAGTATTTCTAACTCTTGTTCCCTATCTTCTCTTACCTCTCGTTAACTCTGTGTATGTGTGTGTGTGTGTGTGTGTGCGTGTGTGTCTCTCTCTCTCTCTCGTTCCTTTTCCACTCATGGAGGACTATGTTGGATCCGTCCACGCTGATTAGGAGACGTGAGCCTGCGTTCAGTGGAGCTTCAGTTCTCTGAGCACTCTCACCTCCACCGTCTCTCCAGACTGTTACGCCGATCCCTCAAGGAGCCCCCGCCAGCCCCCCTCCAACGCGGACCCACCCAATACCCCCAGCCCCCCTCCACCACGGACCCACCCAATACCCCCAGCCCCCCTCCACCACGGACCCAACCACTACCCCCAGCCTCCCACCACCACGGACCCACCCACTACCCCCAGCCCCCCTCCAGCACGGACCAACCCGCTACCCCCAGCCCCCCTCCCCCAGTCACTACCGCCAGCCCCCCTCCACCACGGAGCCTCTCCCTAGTCACTGTGGAGCAGCCTAGCAGCACCACTCAGCCGGACACCCTCGATAAATCCGCCTCTCCATCGCTCACGTGCTCCGGTGCACTCTTCCTCTCTCTCTATTAATTTGGACTATCTCGTCCCCTGACCTCTTGAATCTCCGCTTCCCGTCTCACTCAGCCCGTGTCCTCCACCCCCCCCCCCCCCTCCCCCGTCCCACACGTCCGCCGTATCTCCCCCTGATTTACCTGCCGGCTTATTGTTTCTTTCACACGATAACATCGCCTGTCGCCGTAACGTCAACCGGGGTATTAAATGGCCGTCGGCGAGAGGCGCTTCCTGGCACGACGAGGCCAACTGTAACGTAGCCGACCGCCTTCCATTACCGCGCCGTCCTCCCCCTCCGCCAGAGGGGTCCGTCGGCGGCCGTCGCCATAGCTACGATTACCCCATGCAACCCTCCAACCTACCACAGGCAGCGTCTGCTTAAACACGGGCGCTCCCGGCTCGATCCAGCATTAGCCTACGGATAATTACCCGTTAGACCAGCGGACCCTGAACAATACTCGCGATGTCTTTCCGTTTCATTAAAACTTCTGCCCGACACGGGGAAGTTGTCGGCGTCAAATCGATCGTGCTGCCATCAGAAAAGGGCAAGTGGTAGTTTTGGAGACAGCTGTGGTGGCAGTGAATCACTCTCCCCTTCCTGGTTTCCCCCGGGCTCCGACACCACGCTATAAGCTGACGGAGAGAAGCAACCAGGCGAGACAATGCGCGCGCGCGTGTGTGTGTATAGTGCACGTGCGAGTGTGTGTGTGTGTGTGTGTGTGTGTAGGAGTAAATACCCCGACGCACATAGCCATCAAAGTACCCTCCGGTTTCTTCACTGCGTGTCTGAGCATTAACAATGCAACGTGGCAACCAGTGGCCAAAATAGGTCATCCCACTGTTGACTCCTCCTCCACTTCATAGGCCTCTGTTTGAATAATCCGCGTTTGGCTTAAGGCCTGCTACTTGGCCTGGCGTGGCGCTGCGTTCAAACTCTTCTCTGATTACCTGTCTACCCACTTACCCTGTTTGGATTGATCTGGTAATCTGTGATCCGACAGCGTCAGCGCGGGTGGAAACAGAAACGCATTTCCCACATTCTCTCCCGCTTAAATATCCATCAGTATCGATTCAAAGGGGCATCGGGACATTCCCGCGCTGTAGACCCACTTCCTCAAACCTAGTTTGTAACCGGGTCCCTCCATCCTGAGGTAATGGTACTAAAGCCAGGCCAATCTTTTTTTTTTCCTGACTTCCCAAAGTGAGTTTTTTGAAAGAGGCCTATTGAAGGATGAGCCATGCTCGTCTTTCATAATCTCCACGCAGGAGCAGAGTCTCCCTGCTGGGCAGCCTTTCATTCCTCTATCAGCGAGGAACACGTCTGGTGCTGTCCGTACGCCCTGTGATCTGCTGTGAAGCCGTTGTGGACCCAGAGGAGGAGCCGCTGGCTGGCCTGCCCGCAGGCTGTGGCTGGACACAGTTTGATCCACTCGAGGGGAGGAGAGGGGAGGGGGAGCAGAGGAGAGGAGAGGAGAGGAGAGGCTGAAACTCAAAATGACCCCATTGACAGGCTTGCGCCCAGGTTGCAGGATCGATGGCGCATCTCGGCCCCAGCCAGTGTGATATCTCCGGCTAATCACGGCGTGACGTCCCCCCTGGTCAATACGGCACACTCCAGCCTCCCCATCACACGCACGCACGCACGCACGCACGCACGCACACACACACACACACACACGCGCACGCCACGATTACGGCAGCATGTCTGTTCTTTTACTTGTTCATGCAGCTTCGACACGCGGGAAGGAAACAATAAGCACACAAAATTTGTCTGTCCCATGCATCCGCCTTTCCCTTACCCTGCGCACACACACACACACACACACACACACACACACACACACACCCCGTCTTCTCTGTTTATGCGTTTACCTTTCTCTCATCCTGCGCGCACGCATGCGCGCACACACACACACACACACACACACACACACACACAGTCTCCTCTCTTTATGCATTTACCTTTCTCTCACCCTGCACACGCAGGCAGCGCTGCCAGACGAGGCCCAGAAAGCCTCCTCGATGGAATGCTCCTCCATCAGTACTCGTGCATGTGGCACTAACGCCGCGGCCTCTGAAGGACAGCCCGTCTCCATACCTGCCTCTGTCACTACGGTAACGCTCCCTGTGTGACCCGTGGCTTGTTGGGGCCATAGTCCCTGTGCGTACGCACCGTACCACCAACACGCATAGATAACCCCCCCCCCCCCCTCTCTAACCACACACCCCGCGCCACTGAGGTTTGCCTGAGAGTTGATGAGCAAATGGGAGGAATAATGGCTTGTTACCCGGGTTATCTGCGTGTATCTCTGTGTCACGACTGTGTAAGCGCCTCGGCTAATCTCATTAGACGAGACAACTCGTTAAAGATGTTTTCTGATTTGCCCCTCTCTCCTCGGCGTACGGCGTACACAAATAGATTCACTCAGTGTGCTGAGGGGAAATGATTAGCGGCTCTCGCTGGCTTCAAAACTATTTTCAGAGTGGGAAAAGACAACAGGAGCATCAGTGGTGTGTGTGTGCGTGTGTGTGTGTGTGTGTGTGTGTGTGTGTGTGTGCGCGTGTGTGCTCAGCTGATGTGGAGAACTGGGTGGAGAAAAACTCTGACATGTGCTGTTTCTAAATATGCTAGTTTTCACAATTAGACCCCAGCCCCACGTTTGCCCTCATGCATGGGGGATTTTGGCATATTCAGCAAGTAGTGACACTACGATGACAAAAAAAAAAAGGAAAGCATTAAGGAATAACCAGGCGCTTGCTCCAGGAGTTTGAGTCAGAAATACAAATAATAAAAAAATAAAAAAAAGAAATAAAAAAACATTCCAAAAAAATATATGCAACGTGAAGGTTGACGTTCTATTTTATTTTGCAGTCTAACATAAATACGACAATTGAGCCATGAAATGGTGAGGGATGGAAGACTTCTATTCTCGGCGCCCGTCTCCTCAGTGACAGCCAGATGCGGAGGCCGGGACCCATTTTTAAGACGGGAAGAAAGCCTGAGCAGACGGGCCGGTTACATTTGTGACAGACAAATTATCGGAAGTGTATACACACCCCCGGAGGGAGTCAGGGTCTCGATGACAGGGGAGAGAACGAGAGAGAGGGGGAGAGAGACAGAGAGAGAGAGAGCAGTGTGAGACAGAGAAAGTAGTGTGTGTGAGAGAGAGAGAGAGAGAGAGAGAGAGAGAGAGAGAGAGGGAAAAAATATGATGTTCAAATAAACTAGCTGTGAGCAGTGGGAGTTAGGATGGCAAGAGTGAGACAGCTAATGCAATGGACTCACACACCCACACTGACACGCACACCCACACACACACACACACACACACACACACACACACACACACACACACACACACACACACACACACACACACACACACACACGCGCACACACACAACATCCACACAGGCCAGCTAAAACCTGGGGGTGGAGGCTTAGCCTACCGCTACAACCTCCTCCTCCTCCGTCCTCACTCCCGCAGCTCAACGTACAGAGTTGTGTGGTTGCGATTTCACTTCCCAGAAGGATTTCCACAACGCTGCCCTTCCAGCTGAGCATGTGAGAACATACAGTCTGTTTCTGAATGTAGCACACACTAAATATCTGTTCCGTGTCTAATGGCAGTTCACTCCCACTCATTCTCAAACACACACACACACACACACACACACACACACACACACACACACACACACACACACACACAGAACCTTTGGAGTAATTGTAACATAGAACATTCTCCCCACGCACTTGCGCACAGGGAAAACTCGGCATCCTCATTAGGGACCACACGCAGAGCGCATGGTAGGCAGCCGCCTAGTCTGCCTGACCACAAACAACAGCACCTCTTCCAACGTAACGCTGGAGTAATGAGTCACAACTAGACGTGCCATTAAACGTGGCTCCCCCCGCCTTGCCTTTGTGTCGTCTGACGAGACGGTCGCCTCCAAACGACGCCGGTCTCGCACGACGCGAGTCGTTAGCGAAGCCGGAGATCATTGGTTAGAGTAGCCGCCGCGGTGTGTCTCGGCGCATTAGCTCTGGCGTGGAGGCGGTGGGGGGTGGGGGGGTGGGGTGGGGGGGTGAACAGGCGAGGCTAGGCGTGGGGTACCACGGTCGGAACATCTTTTCTGCGTCGGTCCGCCCGTCCGACCCGGCCACGTCCCCCACCCCGGCCCATCGTGTGCCAGTGGGGCCCTGCAGCCAGAATCCACAAGCGCTCCGTCTAACGCGAGCCAGCACGGCATGTAAACAGTGGACCGAAAATAGGATGGGCGTGCGCCATCTCCCTGTGTCGCCTTGCCCTCCCCTCTCAGGCACACGCTTTAAAGATTGAGAGTGAGGCTTCGAAAGCGGGATAGGAGGGGAACGTGATCCCGTCACCTTACTGTGGAATTACCTGCTGAGTGGAAACCTGGCTGGCAGACGTGTTTCTCCCTGTTCGTGTGTCTGTGTGTGTGTGCGTGTGTGTTTGTTCTAGCGTGCAGTGTACGTGTGTCGATCTAGGACGCTGTGTGGCGGGGTGCACGCGTGTTTGCGCATTGACGTGCACATGCATGCGAGAGCGGGTGCGCACTTCAAGTCATCCGAAACGCCTGCCGGCGCGATAACGTTTGGCCGCGTGTGTTTGTGTACGATGATCCATTGCACCTGCGAGCCTTTGTGCCGGCGAGCGTGCATGTGTGGATCTCCTGCACGTGTGCAGCGTGGGGAGCTGGGGAGAAGTGGAGCCGGCGGCTCTGTCACAACAGCACATCATCCGTTAGGTGGGCTGCACATCAGCGTCCCCCCCCCCCCCCACCACCATGCCGCCGCATGTCCCACATACACCGGAGCTGGCTCTCTCCATTAGTCATTTAGCGGACGCGCTTTTAGCCACAGCCACTTACAGTAAGTGCACGTTGAGACAATTGGGTTATGACATGGCCTGCCGTAGCGATGGCTTGGGAAAGGATACGTGGCCAAGCGAGGGTCGGCCTCAAATACACTCGGACAAATCAAGTCGGCTGGAAAGCGTTGGGAAATGAAAAAGCGGTGGGCGAGGCCAATCTCGTCTCAGCGCTCCGCCGAGAGCTACCCTCGCTTTTCCGAAGCAAACAAACAAACAAACAAGCAAAAAAAAAACAGGGATTATTTCTTTTATTTAGGGTTTGGTTTTCTTTTTTAATCATGGCATCAAAGTGATCAAACGCAATGCATGCACTTAAGATAAAACAAACAAAAAAAACACACCAACCGCCGCCGAATGCTATTTAGCAAGATGGATATTTGCAAATACTGTGCCGATCAACTGCCGAGGATTATAAGTGAAGTGATTATACGTTCATCACTGGAGCTTCCAAGGCTCTTGCCTCTGTAGCAAAGCAAAGCAAAGCATCTGGCAGAGCACACCAACGCATTTATCTGTGTTACTGACGTTAAATGTCAGTAAACCCAACAAACAGACACATGGTTGGTTTGAGCCTCGGGCATTTATTCTCATTGTGGCCTAGTAGAATAGCAGAGAGCAAGAAGAGATGGATGAGAAGGGAGAGAGAGAGAGAGAGAGAGAGAGAGAGAGAGCAGAGAGAGCGAGAGAGAGAGAGAGCGCGAGAGAGAGAGAGAGAGAGAGAGAGAGAGAGAGAGGGAGAGAGAGGGAGGGAGAGAGAGAGAGAGAGAGCAGAGAGAGAGAGAGAGAGAGCGAGAGAGAGAGAGAGAGAGAGAGAGAGAGAGAGAGAGAGAGAGAGAGAGAGAGAGAGAGAGAGAGAGCGAGAGAGAGAGAGAGAGAGAGAGAGAGAGAGAGAGAGAGAGAGAGAGAGAGAGAGAGAGAGAGAGAGAGAGAGAGAGAGAGAGAGAGAGCAAGAGAGAGAGAGAGAGAGAGAGAGAGAGAGAGCAGAGAGCAAGACGACTGTTAGAATTCCTCACTGGGTGCCATTGTCCCTGGAGAGCATTCACAGCAGGCCAAGACTCCTTGCACAGGGAGAAAAAAAACCCATCTGCATGCCAACACTGACTTTGCATCCTTTGTGGGAGACACATCAGGCATCTGAATGCCTTTGGTGACTCACTCAACTATTTCATCTCCAAAAAGTCATACCGAAAAATTGTTTTCAATCAATATATTAAAATTTGGTTCTGAGAACCAAACAAGGGAAATATTGTCTGTTGTTTATTTACACCAATCAACACGTAAGTACTGAATAAGTATAGCAGCTAACAGACCAATTGAACCAATTGAAGGATAATCAAAATGGCTTTGCTGAACTGAACTACCAAGTAATTTAGAGCCAGAAGGCAATCACACAGCTTGGCTGATTGGTTAATGAACACTTCTGAATTCTGGAATATAAAGATCTCCACTAACCCAAAAGCAGTCCACGAAAACATAACAGCGACCAATTCAGATGGATTTAGCCGCAAGAAAATATACTACATACATTTTATGGAACACATTTCTATTTATTTCAGAAGGGGTTGCTGATTATCATGAAAACCTTCATGAAACCAATTCAGATTTTCCATGGGCCGTGCACACGGTTCGTTTGCAGGAAGTGCGGCGGGCTTCAGAATGGACCAGGGCCTCACGGCGTGCAGGCATGTACCCCGGCTATTGTTAACATGATAGAGAGATGTCAAAGGTGGCCGTATTACGTCCTTTCAAAAGGCCATTTCCCTGGATAGCCCTTATCGAGTTTCCCACATGCCGTTCTACAAGCAGTTAACCCCGGGTGTCAACCAGATTGTTAAACCTCTGGGCTGTACGGGGCAATAGTCAAAGGAAAATCATTGGCAACCTATACGACACAATAACAACAAGATTGGGGTTTCAACCTGGGCTGGAGTGGAGGTAGAAGCTAGAGAGCGCACACATACGTTGTTGTTAGCGGCTGGCGAGGCATTTAGTGCGGCTGAAAAATATCAGGAGACACACAATGATAGCGATGTCCAGTCCACGAACAAAGCCACATTTTGACCAATGGGCTGGTTGTGGTGGTTGTATTAACCAAAACTGTTCTTGTTTAACCCTGCTGTGTGCAGCACCCAAGCCCCCCCCCCCCCTCTTTCCTGCAGGTCACATTGGCTTACAATGCACTGCCACTGTGAGTGAATATATGGCTGTGTATTAGCTTTGGGGCCGCTGATGAAATCTAATTTCTGCGCGCTCCGGGAGAGAGATTGCTACCCGACACACTGCTACACATACAGGGGCCACATCTGGCATGGGGCTATCAAATATACATGAATCTTATGAGCTCACAATGCGACTGCAACACTCCTCCTCACACACACACACACACACACACACACACAAAGGAACGGAAATGGGTTCTGTTTGAGCCTTGCTGATGGGAAACTCGCAGATCACAAAAAAAAATAAACAGTGAGACACTGTACGTGTTCTGGTTTGAGACGAAAACAATGTATTGAACAGACCGGGCCAGTTGTAGATCCAAAATGACTGATGGAACCACAGAGATAAATGCTTCTATTTCTGTGGCTTGGAAGAGGGCAGCGTAAACAATTCTAGTTTGTAGCAGTACGGTGGAACAGGAACGGTATAAGCGCTGCCGCAAGAAAAACAACAACTGTCCTTTTTCATCGTGGAAAATTGTGATTCGTCCACCTCTTGATTACTGCTCGATCTAATCTGTGTAGCGTTTAAGTGAAAAATAAATAATGAAAGCCGCCCTAACTTAACTGATGCCGAGATATGACAGTTAATTCCACTCACTGGCGGAGCTAGATGATAACAGATTGACAGTGTCGCAATCACCATCGACAGAGACATAATTAATATTTATTACTCTGCCTTCTATTTGAAACTCCTGACTATTAAATTGAGCCAGTGGGGAGAGGAGAGAAAGTGAGTCGCGACAGAAACATCTCAATGTTGGCATGGTGACATCCTGGCTGCAGACCTGCCAGCCAAGAAACAACGGGGAAGTCAGGGACAAGAAACAACCCACTGGCAGGTTTGAGCTCTGGGGGGTACGACAACGAACGGAACGTTCTGGGATTAACAAAACACATTCTGCTGTAAGGCTTTAGTTTGGGCCAAACTGGAATCATTGAACGTTTTAGAAAAAGAAAAACAAATTTCAAAAGACCATGGCGTGTGAAAGGAGGGAATGCCAGTTGCATTAACTACAAAGTGATACTTGCTGAAGTCCCCCCACTTTGCATGGCCCTAAGCCCGGCTACTTACACACTGAAATTTTGTGATACTCCAATTTTCTCTCCTTACCTTTCTGGCTACTAGCATAGCTTTTCCCAATATTGTAATTCTTTGGGTAAACAAGTGAGGAATTCAATAAAAAGTACAAGATGAATGCTTTCAATTGACATGGCTACTTCCTTTATAAAAATAGCTCCCTTACGACAGCTGATTGGTCTGGAAATTCTTCATTTCATTGGTACTATACATACTCGAGGCTGCTTTCGGCTGAGAAGGGGGAATATCTGGTGCGGGGAGTTAAATGCAGACCAGTATGCCGTTAGCAGTAGAGTTGAGGCCAGGACGTTCCACTTTAGCCCTGCATGTGGATCCATCCTGGCCTGCGCAGGCAGAATCATTCGGTCAGGGTCGGAGTTGTTTGTGTGCGCGCGCGCGTGTGTGTCTGTGGGCATGTGTTTGTGCATGAGCTCTAGTCTTGCTGGTGGAGAGCAGAGCAGCATGTCTCAGACAGGCCCACTAAGAGAAGAGAGGAAAAGCCATTCAATAGTTGCCTTTCTGCCTCAGTGATCACATCTCCGATTATCAGTCTTATACATTCAAAACCAGGCTGCAGGCACTGGAGGGGAGAAAATGAAAACAGACTAGGGACGGGGGGGGGGACGGACGGGGGGGAGAGAGAAAGATTACGGGCTCTAAGAGAGAGTCCACAGTTTCCCTTTCTTGTTTTCCCTCTTTTCCCCGATAACATGTCTTCCCTGCAATCTCTGTTTCTCTCTCTCTCTCTCTCTCTCTCTCTCTCTCTCTCTATATATATATCTATATATATAAATATATATCCAACTCCATCCCTCTCTTACTCTCTCTCATTATCCGTCTCTCTCCCTCCCCGCCTCTCTGTTTCTCGCTCTATCCCTGTCTTGCTTGCTGCCAATGCCAGTAGGCACACAGCTGTAGCCACATTGAATCCCCGGGAGTGTGTGGCAATATTGAGTAGGCAGGGACAGGGAGTGTTTGAGTTTGTGTGTTTGTGTATGTGTCTGTGTCTGTTATGTGTGTGTGTTTGTTCTAACATGCTTGAAACTGAACATTGCTAAACATAAGTGTATATTTACACAGGCCCAACTCTAATGAAAATCTATCCCCCTGTGACCCTGCTGTATCCGGTAACTGGTTGGTGGTCTGTGGTTCTACATCTTCAAGGGACATGATGTGTGAGCCCATCCTGCGCATTTAGGTTTGTGTGTAAGTGCACGCGGGTTTAGTGCGGCTTGCATGCAGCGCGCGCATGGATGCACATGGCGCGTGGTTGCCTGAAAGGGAGCAAGGGAGCGTGCACCTTCTCAATGTCAGTCTCGTCCCGTCAGTGTGATCACATCACGGGCTTTCACGTCACATCTCCAGGAAGTATCCAGGCTATTTTGATGCGATGAAGAGCCGCAACAGCGTTCGCTAGACACGTCTCGTGTACGGCTTTGCGTGTTCATTGAAGGTGAAAGATCTTCTTCATTTCAATACCACAAATCTGCATCCATTTTCTATGATGTGTTTTTGCCTGTTGGCTCCAATTATGAGTTAAATTCCCGTTAATACAATCATATCTTCAGCACACCATATTCTATGTGGCCCATATTACACCCTCATCTGGATTTTCATCAGCTTTGACACCGAGAAATAGTCTTTCGCTTTCGGGTTGACGTCAAATTAAAGCAGCGCAATCTCCAGGGCGTGAATAATTCAGCACAGCGACACTTGGAGGAATTCTACAAACAACCACAGCATCGCAACCATCTCTCTTCTCTCCCCTCTCTCTCTCTCTCTCTCTCTCTCTCTCTCTCTGTCTCTTAGTTGGAGACAGGCTTGGTCTCAGAGCTGGAGGTACCTGTCTCCACACTGGAGGGTGTAATCATGTAGTACCTTCTAGTGTCTTCTCCAGAGTCTTGTCTGGACATGAACACTGGCAATCCAGTCAATGAGCTCGGGGACAGGTGAGAAGGGAACGAGCGAGCAGCGGAAGTCAGGTGGCCCATGTCGTCCTGGCGTTGCGTCGCCTATTTCATTGGCTCCCTCTCTGGGGAAGGGGTGGGGTAGGCACAAAGGTCAGAGGTCACGGGGGACCTGGTCGGCTAGTTGGTCCTCGGAGACCGAAGCGGAGTCGGATTCCAGAAGGCTGTTGAACGTAGAGCAGGGGGAGCTTGGCGGGCGCGGCGATGCGTTTTGTCGACCCAGAGAGCGGCGCGCGGCACTCTCCGCCATCCAGCAGCCCCGGCTCCGCTCCTAATGAGGATTCCATTAGCAGCAAAGGGATGGGCTCCGGCAACTAGGCATACGGAGTAGGCCGGGTAACAACACCAGCGCTTAGCTAAACAGCTGTTCCTCCCTCCCCCTTCCCCTCTCTTCCACAGCTGCCCCCCCCCAACCCCCACCCCACACGCACACACACACACACAGACACGGATACTGCCACCTCCCATTCCCACTTAATGAAGCCTTCACCCATGAACAGGAGTCCCGGGACACTCCGGGAGGAAGCCGAGACAAGGACTCTACGCTCCTTGGAACTGCTTATGAAGACGTGTGGGGGCGAGTGTGGGAAACGCCACACTGCTGCTCCTACAGGGCTTCCACGCTAGACGCTGGGTCCTATAACTCCACTCTGATGCTCAAAGCATTGATCTTCAAAACATGAAATAGGAAGACATTCAAATGCATTCATTCTGGGAGAACTAGAAATAAATCAAACGCTTCTTTTTCATATATTTTTCTTCTCAACTCCTAATTCCTGTGTAAATCAAACTGCTAGTTATTCTAACCAGGAACGGCACATTGAAAAAGCCGTGGAATGTCATATAAGGCGGACAAATAAGTGTGTCAATTTCTGTGAAACCTTGTGTTGACGCGTTTTCATTACCTTCTGAAGGGTAAGTAGCATTTGCAGCAGCTGGCATAGTTCCAGACCGGTGGCGTACTATGTGGGTTTGTCAGGATTAGACACCATGAAGGATGTTTTCTTTATTAAAGAAGCCCCATGAAATGCAATCCAAGAAAGATTTGCCTCACAAATGTATGCCATTGCGTGACAAAATGTCATAGTCATATATTTGAAATATACACAATATACACTGTGGCGAAAATGTGGACCACATTTCTTCTTAAATCAGCATCTCTACACATATGGCAACCATTCCATTCCAGTGTCTGCTGAATTCCAACACAGGCACACCTCATCGTTTCAAACGAGATCCTGATTAGGTGATCACCTGACCCACATCTTATTTAAACAGGGAAAGAAAAAAAACTGTACGGCGGTCATTACTATCCTCTTCAAATAGTACCAGCTGGATGGCAAAAACAGTGCTACCTCAAAAGTGAAAGGAATTCAAAACTATTGACAATGCCAAAAAAAAGTAAAAAAAACAAGTTTTGACTGAGGAAAAGAAGGGTTTGATTCTGTCTTTACTGGCAGAGGGATACGGTGAGCGTCAGGTTGCTTCCATCCTTAACATTTCAAAGACGGCGGTCCCAAAGACCGGGGTCAAGAAGCAGGCATTGGGGACAACAAAGCTACAGACCGGCAGAGGGCGAAAACGACTCTCAACTGACCGCCAACTCATTCGAACGTCACTCAACAACCGTAGGATGACATCAAGTGACCTACAAAAAGGATGGCAAACGGCCGCTGGGGTGAAGTGCACGGTGAGGACGGTTCCAAACAGGCTCCTTGGGGCAGGGCTGAAGTCATGCAAAGCTGGAAAAATCCTTTTATCAATGAAAAACAAAAGAGGAGCCAGGCTGGGGTTTGCAAAAGACCATACTGATTGAACCGTAGAGGACTGGAGTAAGCTAATCTTCTCTGATGAGAGCAATTTTCAGCTTTGCCCAACACCTGGTTGTCTAAATGTTTAGACGGAGACCTGAAGAGGCTACAAGCCACACTGTCCCACTGTGAAATTTGGTAGAGGATCAGCGATGAACTGGGTCTGCTTCAGCAAGGCTGGAATCGGGCAATCGTGAATCGAACCGCAGACAAGGTTGTCCTGGAAGAAAACCATATCCTTGGGGATTGTTTTGTCCAGAAGGACAATGCTCCACGCCACACTGCAAGATCAATCAAGGTGTGGATCAAGACCCTGGCATGACCATCCCAATCTCCAGACTTGAACCCCATTGAAAACCTCTGGAACGTGGTCCAAGAGGAAGATGGATAGTCCCAAACCATCAAACAAAGCTGCACTTCTTGGATGTTTGCCCCAGGAGTGGCATAAAGTCACCCAACAGCAATGTGAAAGACTGGGGGAGAGCATGTCAAGATAAACAGAAGCTGTGATTGAGAAATCTTAGGGTTATTCCACCAAATATTGATTTCTGACATGAAGAACATTACTATTGTGTTGTTTAAAATTAATATGAGCTTGTTTCATCTTCAAGGTCTGAAAACACAGCATATTTCTTTGTTATTTAGACCAGTTGTCATTATCTGCAAATAAATCACATACTTTTTATTTGGAATTTGGGAGAAATGTTGCCAGTAATGTGAAGAATAAAACAGACAGCTCCTGCAATGTGCATTCGGGTCAAACACATGATTAGCAAAACCAGATGAACTGATCATTTGGTACTGTTTTTTTTCTTCTACAGAGACGTATTTACATTTATAAAACACACACACACACACACACTCACTCACACACACTCACTCTCGCACTCACACACACACACACACACACACACACACACACACACACACACACACACACACAGTGTACTATTGTGAGACTAAATAATCTGCCAAGAAATTATAATTCCATTGAAATATTGCTCTTGAACCAGCAACTATTTATTGGTCTCACTTTAACAAATTTGATCTGTAGTGTAATGCATAGCCTTAGACTATGCAATATTTATAATCTGAGAAAGATTCAGCCTCCAAAAGAAAGAGAGAGAGATAGAAAGAGAGACAGAGAGAGAAATCATTCTTAAGTGAAGACTCTATTGACTCTATTGCTTCTAAGAGTGGCATTCTATTTGGCAAGTCAGTCTGTTCCACCATTGAAAACGATCTATAGCTTGTGTTACCCCTCTAAGCTAAAAATCTATTGCAGCCTCGCAGGCTTGAGAGCTGGAGATTTAGTCTTTTTTGTCAGGCTGCACAGTGTTAGACCTTTATATAGGTTTCTGCTTGTCAGCATGTTTGCTGAAGTTCTTCTCATTGGGGATTTCATTTTGCTCAGACTATGCAAATTTCACAGCCAAATCTGATGCATGGGTGTTGCCACGAATGGAGTGTCTTACTGTAGTATCCTACAATATTGCTTCTGCAACATACACTACGGATGCAGTATTTATACGCAGGGAGTGCATATCGACGTTGCAAGTGCTCAAAGTGTCATGGGATTAATTAGCATTCATATGGTCGCACAGGTCTTTAGAGCACTTTAACCGTACCATTCAATTCTCTCCAGCTCGTTCCACTCAAACAATGGACTATTCTCCTCCCTTGTGTCCTGCCTACGCTGATGAGTTAAAAAAACAAAATATGGATAAAAAAATAAATACATTTCATAATAAGAAAATCATAAGTCATAATCATCCTACTATGGTGGGCTGCCAGCGGATATTGTCACAGAGAGGCTGTGCGTAATCAGAATGTTGCGTTTGTGAATGGCTGTAATCGGAAAAAAAGAAGGAGGAGAGGAAACAACGGGAGCTGTCTCCTCCGTGCCGGTGACATGCCAAGGCGACGAGCCACGCCGTGGGACCGCCCGGGAAGACACAGAAACCCGCCATGGTGCATCCGGAGAATTAGCCACATGGCTGAGACGCCGTCTGAGACGTTGACTCAGCCATGGCGAGGTCTCAGGGAAAACGGCGCAGTGACCCGTTAGCGTGTGTGTGTGTGCGCGTGTGTGCGTCGTCAACGGCGACGCGTTCGAGCTCTCTGAAAAACAGTGTTGACAAAAGGGTCGGGGTCAGGTGACTATGGTTAGCCCACTGACAACAAGGAATCCACAGTCAGTGTTGAGAAGATAGTTCATTGCCTTCCCTGCTCAGAGCCTTGGACTCGTTCCTACTTAAAGAGAGATGATAACGATAAGGGGGAGCCACGGAGCGAGAGAGCAAGAAACGTAAAAAGGAGAGAAGGAGACGGCAGAGTAGCGGGATGAAGGGAAACCACGGCGAGTGTGGGAGGGGGGTGTGCGTGAGAGAGGAGGTCAGCAGAGATGTGAAGATGGGGGGGGGGGGAAGCAGGAGGAGCAGGAGGAGGAGGGCAGTTGAGCTTCAGTGCTCAGCTGTCAGTGCTTCCTGTGCAGGTGGAGCAGGAGAAATGCCAGACCCCCCCCCCACTCACCCCGGCCGGCCGGCCTCCACTCCCCCGCTCACACAGACACCCATGCATTCCTCCAATAATAGGCGCTTTACACTGGTGCCAGAAAGAGAGAAGAGAGAGAGAGAGAGAGAGAAATAGAAAGAGGGAAGAGACAGCTAGCAAGGGAGACAAACACCCCCTCCCCCCTACACACACACACACACACACACACACACACACACACACACACACACAAAAAACCAGACAGAGAGAGATTAGTGACAGAAAGAAATTGCGGAATGAAAAATGGACCGACACGGCGCGTCGCGGAGAGGAAGAGCGAGCACGGGAGGCCTTCAGAGAGCCTCCTTTGTGGGGGAGAGGAGTGGCATTATGAGCACGGCAAAGAGCTAAAAGACAAGACAGACAGACAGCCAGCGCCATCACAGCATCATTAGACCAATCAGAGGGGAAACAAGCCAGACAGCCTGGGAGCAATACACCATTCCCATTGGCTTAATTGATCTGAAGCCTAATGGCATAATGGCACACAAGGGCACACAGATTGTACACCGGAGCTGCCACAGCCATCGCCTCAGACCCCTGGCAGAGTGTATTACAGCGCCGACGACTGTGCCCTTGACAACGGTTTATCGAGAATGATGCACGAGTGGCATCTAGCTGAACTGATGATCTACCTGCTTTTTTTGGCACGGAGGAAAATGAGGTCATTAACAGATGACATAATTGCGGGGCGGCGTCGTTTATCAAGTCCTATTACATTTCGGAGGTGATCTAAACCATGAATCAGTCTGCGTGTCACCGTATTCTACGTGGTCCCCGAGAAAAATACCGCTGAAACAACATATTCAACTCCCGTGATGTTGTTTACCCACGGGTAAAACGTATCTAATCCATTCATAAGGCTGCATTCCTCTCATTGCTGAGGACAGCCAAGTTCCATTTTATTTTTTTCAGATTCTGAGCTATTAAAGGTATACTCAATAATTTTCTCTTTTCTCTCTCTCTTGTTTCCCCCTACCTCTCTCTCTCTGTCAGTGCTCTGTTGCCGGGTAGCGTTAACCGTGGCGCTCCGTTCTTTATGTGCTCCACTGGCTGCTCCAAGCAGAGACAGAGTGATGGCTGGAGTCACTGAATGAACTGCCCCCCCCATGGTTGAGCCATTTGTCAATTCTTCATTCCTCTCCTCTCCGGTAGCCTGCTGGAGGCGGTGCTGGCTGCCTCCGACGGCACTCCATGACTGGTTATTATTTTCTATAACTCCGACTGTCCATCCATTCTCCCTGTAACCTTCCCGACCCCGCCCACCCTCCTCCCTCCTTAGCCCTCTCTCTTTTTTTTTTTGCAGGTATGCAGGTTTACTCTCCTTTCGTCTCTTTGTTTTTCTCTCTCTCTTCCCATAAGCCACAGCTTTGGCTTTATTTGTCTCCTTGCAAAATTAAGCAAGGAAGATAACTTTTTTTTTTGCCGCGTGACTTCGGCTATTTTTAATTCCGTTTTAACTCAAGTTCAAACGAGAGAAATAGCTTGTAGTTCGCAGGTAATCCCTCTTTCTTTGTTTTGTTAAAAAACAAAGCATTCTTTTCAGAAGTCGGAGGCGACACTATTAGAACCGTCAGAAGAAAAGGCGTAGAGGGCACTTGTTTGAAGCGGTTTGCTGTGTTTCTCCTTTTTACAATAGGAGGCTACTGCTGCCTCTATGGCAGAGCACAAAAAAGAATGGTCAGCATTAACAATATAGAAAAAAAAGAAAATAAAAACACTTTTCCCGCTCCTCAGAGATGTCATCCCCCACGGTTTAATTATCGCCGTTGTCAATCGAGGTGGAAAAATACCGCACCTGACAAGACACGTCCCCACTCTCCCCATCTCTGATAGGGGCGCTTTCACACCCAGCGGTGCACAGACACCCTTCAGCACGCCGCCAAATCAAACCTGAGGAAGGGGGCACTCTGCCGCCCAAACACGGAGGTAAGTTTACAGTGTCGGCTCGCTGAATGCGTTTGACACCTCTAGAAATAGGGTCCATTCAGCTCCGACAATCGCCCCAGACCTCTCTCAAGCGCACGACATTTGCACAACAATGCCAGCCGCGCCTTGTATGAATAACAACTCCGGGAAGGGGTAATGTAGCTATCTTTCCCCGGGACTCAAAGGCACATTTATTTTCTCGTTCCTAGCCCAGGGGTCTCGTTGACGTTTCTCTACCTCCATACCAATAGATGGCTGGCGGTAAGGCCAGACGCCTGAGCTCGCCGAGGAGGGATACATAACTCGACTATTGCAGATGGACTCTTGGGTAAAGTGTCAGCTGAGAGCCCAGAGCGGAGCACACCGGGGGGACATTATGGAGAGGGAGCGGGGGGTGGGGGGAAACCCCTGCGGGTCCCGCCAGGCACTGAACCTCCCCTGGGTCTCGTTGCAGACAGGGAAGCCACATATATGTCATCTCCAAAAGGTCACAGTCAGATGTACCATTACAGTTAAGGCAGTGATGGAGTGTGCACGTTCAAACGACGCCGGCGCTCACCCTGGCCTCCTGGCCTCCTTTTTGGCACCGCGTGAAACGAGGGAATCTTTAAGGAGCGTTTTTTAACAGGGCGCCATGATATGTGGGGGTATATTGAGATGTGGAGGTGAACGAGGAGTATTAACACAGCGACACACACACACACACACACACACACACACACACACACACACACTCACACACACACAAAAGGAAATCTTCTGCAAAGGTATGAGCCTTTTTGTCATAGTAGAGACACCGTATTGATATGCATAATACACAATCCCTGCGCGTGGTTGCACGTCTCGGTGTGTATGATGCGGGATGTATGATAAACGCCTGTCAGAGCAGGGGTCAAGTGCTTGTAAAGACACATCTTTTGAATGCCATGATGATGGTCTCAGAATGATTGACAGGGGCCGCATTGATTCAAGACCCAATAAACTCTTGATGCCATTCCTATTTCCTACTCCCCCCGCCCCGTACGCACCCTGCCAGAGTGAAGTACTTGCTAGCAGCCACAGTATGCTACGCATTACATCAGCCTTTATCTGTTTCACTGGGCCACTAGTGGAAATCCTTGGTAGGTTTCTCGTTCCTGTAATCTATCCCTGCCACATGCAGATGAAAGGCGAGTGAAGGCTCTCTGAATGCCATGTCCACGCAAATGTCATGCACCGCAAATTAGATTACGAAGATGATGCAGAGTAATGCACTCCACTGACAGAGATAGCCTGTTGGAATCAAGTGGGAAAAATGGTGGAGAAGGTCAGCGTTCTTCAAAATGACCTGGGCCTCTACAAAAGACAATATTGCCATACTTAACAGATTCAAGTTTGTTTTAAAAAAAATGAATGAAAAAAAAAATGCATGGGTTTCTGAAGGTTTTCCCTCACCTTCCTAACGATGCCACAGGCCCGAGTCACTGGACTGGACTAGCCGGCTTTGGCAGAGAAGGGGGCCGAGCTATCGGAATGCCAGGATGCTACCCAATTCTCCCGAGAGAGGTGCAAAGTGGTTTCAGTGTACAGTATTAAAAGCTTATCCTTGCTTAGCCATGGTGCCTGAAATCATGCAGCGCCTACCATAGAGCCTTGCAGGAGTACGAGCGGGAAAAAAAGGACCCTCTAAGCCTGTGCCTGTACGTACCCTTGACAGTGTCATCCGCCGTGCTCACACTTGTGGTCTGCGGGACTCTGATTGCGGTAATCATGACATCACAATCGGGCCAGTTGAACAGCAACTCCGGCCCTGCCTCCAATCAACTGGGCTGCGTCGCCGCACAGCCTTCAGCCCCGGCCACTCCAGGCCCTCCGCGTCCGGGCCCCACGCGAATCATCAATTACCAACAGCCACATCCAGCCACCGCTAAATCAGCTATTGTTTGAGTAATTATTATTTTGCACAGAGTGCCCTGTAATATGATTGTAAGCCGCCTTGCCACACCCCTGTGAATCGTTCAACTCCCCTCTGATCATTTAGGTCCATCAATAATCTCCAATCGGCTGCGATTCGTTCTCCTTAATCAACCCCTTGCACACAAGCCCTCACACCTGAAATGGATTCCGAGACTTCCTAGAGCTGTGTCTTTAAAAAACCACAACCCACCAAGCTCCTCTTAGCCCTCTCAGGCCTCCCATCCAATGGGTGTCCATGTCTATCTGGTGGTGCCTTGCATTACAATGGCTGCTTCTCACATGGCATCTCTGTAATAAAGCCCAGTGCCATTTAGCGTGCACATTTACGGCCCTCAATAACCCAGAAGTCTTAATAAAAATGAAAGCTGACACGGCCATGAGGGATCCTCCACACAGCCTGTCTTTAATGTAGGAGACGTCCCATTAAAAGGAGAGCACTTCCTCACAAGTAGAGCTTTTAGCCTGATTACTTACAGGAAGAGGACGGGGGGGGGGGGGGGAAGAGAGAACGCAAACGACCTTCACTGCCCGCCTTTCACGACTAGCCCTTCCCCCAACACGTGCACTGCACATTCCCATAGACACATCCCAGTCAAAGGCTGACATCGACAAACTGAGAACAAACATGCAGACAGGTAGACATGCTAAATACACTCATTTTGAGGGCGCACAACGACGCTAGCAGTCCCCTTTTTCTCAAAGCGCAGAGACCCAACACACCCACGCAGGGAAAAGGTTTAAGTCTTCAGCTGCTTAATATTCTGCCGGCGCACACCAAAGCCATTTCTCATTTTACATCATAATTATTATTAGGAGTAGAGAAGAAAAAACCCAGATCTGCATGTTCAATTAGAGGCAGCGCAATGCCACACAGATAATAACACATGAGATTGGCTAATGTCCTTGCTTCTGAACTTTCGCCGTCGCTCGCCGTTTGAAGCTGGAGGAAATAAGGATGGAAGAGAGAGATTTCCCTCTGTGGGGACGCAACTGTTGAATCCCGTTTAATAGGCTGGTCAAAAACACTCTCCTGCAGTGAGACTGTGCTTTTAATGACCAGTCTCCCTTGGAAAGTCTCAGAAGATGTGCGGCTAGATTACTTGCCACCCGGCAGACCAGTCGGCAGCCATCTTAATAATAGCTCCACACCACCACCACCACCTCCGCCGCCCACCGGCATCACCACCCATAATGCAGACTAGTGAACTGGAACCTACAGAGCCACTAGTAGTAGAGACTCTCTCTTTTTTTCTCTCTTCTTTTTTCTCTAAAGAGAGCGGCAACCAGAGGTGTGGCGAGAGTGAGATTAGACTGAGGAGGCAGAGTCTCCGATCGACCCCCACGCTAGAGGTCCTCGGGGGGGCCCAGCGTCGTCGCAGGGCTAAGGGAAGGTGATGGCCGGGTGATTGATGAACCC
Organism: Galaxias olidus; assembly: GCA_026901105.3. Lineage (NCBI taxonomy): Eukaryota > Metazoa > Chordata > Actinopteri > Galaxiiformes > Galaxiidae > Galaxias > Galaxias olidus. The sequence goes on along the minus strand of JAPMUY010002082.1, from coordinate 174,680 downwards.
TGGTGCCGCGGCCCGAGGCACACCCACACGGAGACACCATCCAGCAGGCGGGCCACCAGGCCAGAGGGCCAAGCAATCAGAGGCAGAGGGGGCATGGATGATAGAGGAGGATCCAGCTTATTAAAAAAATAATAATAATAAAAAAAGGACTGCAAAAAAAAAAAAAAGAGCACCGCAGCGCCGAGCATCACAGGTCTGGCTGTGACACCCTGCACCAGCCGGTTTTAAAGGGGGCCTCGTCCGTTCCATTGCAACTCCACCAACCAGTAGGCTGCGGTGACAGGCACTATAAGTGGGGACAGACTGTCATTAATAGACAGACACTCCAGGGAGCGGGCGGAACAGAGTGACAATTCTTTTACCTCGCCCTCGTTATCCCACTACCTTGAGCATCAGAGTTGTGAAATGTGTGTGCGTCTGAGCTCGCATGACATTGCCTCTATTTCTGGGGGTAGAGTGTACGCAGGCTGGTGAGGAGATTTGCATTTTTATTCACGGGCAAATCAGAAAAGTCAAAACCTGGAGAGGAGCGAGGAACAATAAAACATTGTTTACAGTCTGGTTTCCTGGCTTGATTTCCATTCGAAGTGCCAAACAGGAAACTCAATGGAAGGCACTCTCCTCAGACGTGGCAGTCCGCTAACATGGATCTGAAATCACTACACAAATCCATTATTACATACCTCCTGCAACCAGGTGTGCTCGCGCCATGGTTTATAATTCATTTGATTATAGATTTTTACTTTAATTTCCACCTGTTCATGCATCCAGGCACTTTGATTTCATTCTTGTTTGGTTTGTTGTCCTGGCAACAAGGGCCCACATTCATTTCCATACTTGAGACTGGTAGGGGAGGAGCGGAGGGAGGTCAGGGAAGAGAGGTGCACAGGATGTTTTATAAGCAGGTGTTAAAGAAGGCTTTCTTCTTCTTGGGTTTCCTGTCACATTCTGCCGGCCACTTCAGTCCTAAACTTCTTATAATTACAACAATCTGTGCTCTGAGAGAGACTGTGTGAAATCTGATTGCCATTGGTAACACTCACAGCAAGAGTCCTGGCGTGATAGAAAGCTTCCTGTTTCAATTTCCAAGGATCTTACTGGCTTTTTTTATCTCATCCGACCGAGTGGGGCATACATTTCCATTCAGCAGCAAAAAAAAACAAAACTGCTTCAGTAATATCCAATTTACAGGGAGGCAGAAGAGCTGGTTTCTCTGGCAGTATAATAACATGCTACATGAAGCGTAGCATTATGGAGTATGAATAAAAAAAAGGCATTTATGGTAAAAATTCAATCCAAAAGCAGTCATCATTCATCTGAGGAAATCAAGGCAATTAGTAACACTTTAATGCAAATTGGAGAATGCGAAACACACCACAAATCCCTGGCACCTTAATAAGAATCCAAGCAGAGCTGCTCCAAATTACCTCTTTCAAATGCATGGTGGTCACCCAATCAAAAATCCAGGACAGAGATTCAAGGATGCCGAGAAACAAGAATAAAAAAGTCGAGGGAGAAGGCCTATTACATAAGTAAATAGTTTACATACAGAGGTACGGTTTTGCCTCAACTATGAATCACGAGAACAATTTCATTAACAAGGTTCTGTCCTTGCCACCTGATGTAAATAGCTATATTATATATGTATTATTATATTATATTATTACATGTTGTATTCATGTGTGTGTGAATCAACATGTATGTGGCTTGTTAACCTCATCAGCAATTACTACTTTATCTGTCTTCCGCCCGCACATGGCCGAGCGTGAAGATTCCTCAACTGAAACATTACCACCACATAAACAATGCTCTCTGCCATGAGTAAAACAGCTTAACTGCTTCATACGTGGCATGATTCCTATCATCACAGTCAATTGAAAACTATAAAAAAGCGACATTTTTCAAGGTTGACTGACTGGAGAGACAGGGGACCGGCGGTTATAGTTCTGGGTGTGTGCATTAGACCACAGCAGTCTGTGGTGGGCTGACATTGGTCTGTCAGCGGTGTTGGTCTCCTATTACGCCACTCAGCCAATTCGAATTAGCACTAAGGACTTACCTACTTAAAGTTGTGATACGTTTCGCAATATATCTTTTCCCGTTTTTTGCTTTTTTTTAAAGAAAAAGCCAAAGCTAGCTTTGTTCCGTGCTGTTACCCCTTCTAAAAAGGCTAGTAAGTTACGGGTAACTAAGTTTTACCAATCGCTGTGGTCGGCAGGTCTACTAACTCTGACTCTATCACTGTCGCAACAGGACCGTGTGGCGAGCCCCCTCCCCCCCTCCGACGGCCGCCCGCGGCAACAGCAGGATTCCATCCTCGTGCAGCCCTGCATTAGGGAGAGCAGGCGTATGACGGACGGTCATCAAAAGTCCAGGTTAAGTGCACGTGGCGTACTTAGTATTAGGGGCATGCTTGCATGCCGCCGGTAAATCTTCATGGAGAGGCATTAGGCCGGCCAGAAGATAAACAACATTTCTCATAGCTGAGATGTTCCATTAAGCGTGACAGTGGCTGAGACTAGGCCGCTCCCCAGGTACCACCTGCCCTCTTGATCTTCTTCACAGGAGTACCGGGTTGCTAAATGTGCCATTCACTTTCGAAAGCCGCGGACATCGTGTACCAGGGGTTGTTGTTGGTAAGGCATTGCGTACTATGGCACCGATTGTGGCTGTTGCCTGTGGCATGCAGGGCGATCAAAAATAAGGCAAGAAACATGTGTATTGTAATTATTGGCACCCCCTCGTCTAGTATTCTGTGCAACAGAACGGCACTGAGTCTTCTCTTGTAAAGTGTTATAAGTCCTGAGGACACAAAAGAAGAGATTTTCGACGCATTCCTCAAGGCAGAATCTCTCCAGATCTGGCAGAGTCCTGGGTCCCCTCTTGTGTACTCTCTTTTTGAGCTCAACCCACAGGTTTTCAATTGGATTTAGGCTAAGGGACTTGGATGGCCATGAGAAAAGCTTGATTTAGAGTTCATCTAACCATTTTTGAGTGGACCTTGTGTCCAGCGCTTTGGATTGTTGTTCTGCTCGACTATCCAACCACCAAGTTTCAGCATCTTGGCAGAGAAAGACAGATTTTGATGTAAAATCTTCTGGTACTTGGAATCCATTATTCCATGTATGTGAACAATACTGCCAGAGCCTTTGGAGGACAAACATCCCTACAGCATCCCAGATCCTCCCCCATATATAACGCTTGGTATTATGTGCTGTTCTCTGTTGCGATCTTTATTCCTACGCCAAGCCCACCTTAAAGGTATAGTTCAACTTGATCCCACGATTCTACCAAACTCGGTAACTCTGAAACCGTGGTCTGGAGATTTTATTTTTTGACTTCTCTGACCATCTTCCTCACAGTGCCTGCTGACAAAATAGCCCCGTGTCCTCCTCCAGGCTGGTTCCTGATTGTTTTCTTAAACTTCTTAATGATTGCCCTAACTGTTGATAAGGACATTTTAAGTCGAGCATCTATTTTCTTGTCTCACTTATCTGAATTGTGCAAGTCAACACACTTTTGCTCTATTGCAATGAAATACTATTAAATCTTTCAAATGGTGATGGATGACTAAGGGATTTGGACCTTGTGTCACCTCGTTTGTATACCCCGGTGAAACAAGAAATAATTGATGACTGCTTTAAATGTTCTGAACACTTAGGCCAACTTAAAACATTTTAAATATGCGTTGGATCATACTTCATTTAGATTTCCTCGATTGCAATTTCTTGGCGTGCCAATAATTCTGATGTGTGATTTTGTTTTATAATGCCTTTTTCACTAATGGTTGATATATTCACAAACCTACCTCAAATGAAGCTAAGATTATTCTTTTTTTTTTATTAATATTATATAATATCAAGATTAATAACTAATAAAGTGAATTTATGTATAAGCCTTATCAATCATCTTTAGCAAGGGTGCCAATAATTCTGAAGGGCACTGTATGCTGGCTCACTATTTCTAGTTAATAGATTTACGGCATTAAAAAGGCATTTCTTCTGTGTGTCTTCCTCTGCTGCTAAAGTTTTCTCTGACATCACTGAAGAAAGCACCAAGCACACATTGCAAGAGAGGGAATAAGGGCAAACAGTATTGGGCCTATAAAAAAAACAGAAGGGATTTTTTTCCCCCTGCAAAACCGAATTCTGAATTCACTTCTGCTATAATACACAGTGAGGGATTTTATCCAGCCAGTGACACGATGTGGCTTGCCTTTTGAGTTGGCAGGTGTAACATTCTAGACTATGAGTTCTCAGGATTTTGACAAACATTTTCTTCTAGCGTCAACCTCACTACTTAGTTCAATGGATGGGGGGTCGGCTTGGGGGTTCAATGGTTGCAGCTGATTGACTCGAAAGCACGGCCATTATGGATAATTAAGTTCACAGTTGCAGAAGGCACTTGAAATGGCTGAATCAGAAGCTGCTGGTTATTTCTGCCAGAGAAATGTGACGCTCTGCAGATTGTCTGGCTTTGCATTCATTTCAGCACCTTGGATCCACATGTCAATGTGGGAGCAGCCATTTTGTGAGGTCAGTCCTCAGGCCTCCTCGCAGTGGGCTTACACCTGATCACACGATGACCTGTCTGAATAAGTTCCTAAACTCAGCAAAAAAAAAATGCTTTCAATAATCACTAATTTAATCACACAATGTTTTATTTTTACCTTTAAAGTGAATACCACTACCAATACTAATACCAAAATAGTTAAAATTTTACTTTCGTAACCACTTAAACAAATCCATCCATCCATCCATTAGCTATACCGCTTATCCTTTGCAGGGTCGCGGGGGGGTTGTAGTCTATCACAGGGCCGACACATAGGGATAGACAGCAACTCACACTCACATTCATACCTAGGGGGAATTTAGAGTCACCAATTAACCTGCATGTTTTTGAACTGTGGGAGGAAACAGGAGTACCCGGAGGAAACCCACGCAAACACGGGGAGAACACGCAAACTCCACACAGAAAGGCCCTTGGGTCAAGTGGGGATTGAACCCAGGACCTTCTTGCTGTGAGGCAACAGTGCTGACCACCGAGCCACCGTGCTACTAAAACAAATACATTTCTATAAACCATGACTATTTCTTCATCTGAACGGACACTGTTCCTGCCCCCTATAATGTTAACCTGGACAGTTACGCCCCAGTGGCCTCAAACACTGCTGGTTTTACTTGCAAACAATGGCCGTGGAAAGCAAAAAAGAACAGCGATCATGTCGACCTTTAAAGGCTAATTGAACGCTGATGTAGATTGAGAATGTTTTAACATGTGGTCAGGTTGTGCAGGACAACTGACACCCAAGTCGAAAAATATGTGTTGCATAAATATCAAACAGGCACACTGCATTCAAAAGTTTGCTGACCTCTATCACATACTGTCACCATGTGTAATGCCTACATCCCGCTGGCATTTTGGCAACCACCACAAAACGCCAATCATTCTACAACTAGAATCACGACTGCATATTAACCAGCATGCATTTCAATATACCAATATATATATATATATATGCATTTCATACTAACACAAAACGCCAATCAATCTACAACTGGAATCCCGACTGCATATTAACCAGCATGCATTTCAATACACCAGCACCCCCCCCCCCCCCCCCCCCTGGTCTCCCCTTTACCTTCAGAGTGGTGGGAGAGGGTGAGCAGGCTGACACAGGAAGCCCCAATGCCAGAGCCAAACACAGTGATGCGGTTGGAGTCTCCTCCAAAGTAGCCGATGTTCTCACTGATCCACCTCAGAGCCTGGATCTGGTCCAGCAGACCATAGTTCCCCTTCGCAGCCTGGTCTCCTGTACTCAGGAAGCCTGCAGGAGAAACACACACACACACAGACAAAAAGATGAGCTGTTTGCGTGAAGAAATTGTAAAAAAAAATAGTCAAAGAAAGTAAATAAAGGAAAATAGTCAAACACAAATGTAACATTGCATGTTAACTATGATTACATTTTGAAGTATCGCAGGTGTCCGTTTCTCAGATAGAAAACAATGTTGATGCTGATGTTTAAGCGATATCTTATAGATTTTCTTGCGCGCCTGCCCGGAGCATGAAACATTTCAATAACTGTAAACCTTGACTCATATCCATGGATCTACAGAACTGTGTGGGGGCCAACTGCTGCGAAATCCTGACTTATTGCAGAACACGAGTGTTTGTAAAATAGACCGGGTGTGTGTGCCCACATGTCATTCTCACATTATAGGAAATCAATGGAAAGCCACCCAAGGCGATCACACATCATCAGGAATATTGAACTGTCTTGATGACAACCTTGCATTGAGGCCAGGGAGAAAAGACATTTCATACATTTGTAATTCTTTCCTTTTCCTGTTACTGTACACTGTATTCAAAAATAATATTATATATACATAGTGTATAAATATATATAAATAAATGTATGTGTGTATAATATATAATTAAGGAGAAAACGGAATATGTTGAGCAGAACTGTTACATAGCAAGTTCTTTCTCTCCGTGCATTCCACAACAAATTGTCGAGCATCGGGCTAGATTTCCCCTGAACGCCACCTGTCGACCCAATCCTTCCTATATAACGTCTGATTTGGACACGGAGCCTCTCTCGGGGACGACAGGGAGTGTGTTAACACATTGGCCCTCTTCACGGGCTTCTACGGCCCCCTCCCCCCCATCCGCCGTGGCCCCGCTGAATGATGGGTAATGGGGTGTCGCGACGGGGGGCACCGGAGACAAGCCTGTCCCCCGCACGTCCCCACGGTGGACCGGGTGTCCATCAAACTCCCCGGCTAGGACACGCCACCACAGCGGGGGGGGGGTGGGGGAGGGAGACGCCACATGAAAGCTGAGGCTCCCCGGTTCTCCGGTGGCAGACCCCCCCCTGTAGCCAAAGGGATGTGACGGAGGCTGCGCGCCGTAGCCCGCCTTAGACACACAGTGTCAAGCTGCTAAGTGCAAGCAAACGGTCCCACAACATCCCCACTGCTTCTCCCACATCTATTTCATGGTCTACGCCCCCAAATAATGATGAGCTTTCCTAGGCTCCTTCCCAGGGGAGGAAAGTAGGGATGGTTGTGATATCAACAAGGCGAGGCGGAAGCTTCTCCCTCTCTCTTCTCCCCACTCTGGTCTGCTGTGTTCCCGGCTGGCTGATTAAGGTCAGGGCGTGTGTCACTCCGACACATAAAGCCTGATTAGAAAGCATCTGCCGCTCCCCATACATTAACTGCTTATGGTGTGCTTTGGCGTGCATATTACATGTGTTATAATATGCACGGCGTCCGGGAGAGATGGAGAGGGAGGGAGGCGTGCATTTTTTTTTTTTTTTACACATGCCTGGGCTTAAGCCAAGAGAAGCGAGTGCAAGGCGTGTGCGTCAGAGAGGGTGTTCGAGAGAGAGAGCGCGTGCCCCCCCCCCGACCAGGGCCCTGGCTGGCCCTGACCCCATGTTGGTTGCAACGCAGTGGGTGGGCAAGGGAAAGGCCAGGGCTGATCGTCATCCAGTGGGGATGCACAGGAAGCCAGCCCGGCAGGAGACAAATGGATCAACAGATGGTCTCCTTCAGACACATCCCAGAAGGACGACAGAGCAGCAGGACGCACCCAGAGAGAGAGAGAAAGATAAAGAGAGATGCAGGGAGAGAGATGGAGGGATGGAGAGGACGGAGAGAGGGAGAAATGAAGGGAGAGAGGGATACATAGGAAAGGATATGGAGAGAGCATGGGATGAACAGAAGAGAGTGAGAGGGTGATAGGGAAATAATTAAAAAGGAGGGAGGAATGAGAAACAGTGGACAAAGAGAGAGGTACGGTGAGAGAGAGAGAGAGATAGTGGAGAGAAAGAGGAAGAAATCCAGCAACACAACGTCTCTCTGCAGACTTTCTCTCTCCCTGCAGGCTCTCTAGCTCTGTCCCTCCCTCCCTCACTCTCTCTGTCTCTCTCTCTCTCTCTCTCTCTCTCTCTCTCTCTCTCTCTCTCTCTCTCTCTCTCTCTCTCTCTCTCTCTCTCTCTCTCTCTCTCTCTCTCTCTCTCTCTCTCTCTCTCTCTCTGGCAGCAGCTCACTCCTTGTTGTGTGTCCCCCCCCCCTCCCCCTCTCTCTCCCCCACCTCCCTGCCTCTCTTTCTCCCGGCGGAGCGGCTGAGGAGAGCAGAGACGTGACTCCCCCGCTGTCGCCCTTGTTTGTGGAGGCGTCCGCGCCACACGGGGACGAGGGGACGTACGAGAGCTGCAAAGCCGAGAGGCAGCGGGAGGCCGAGGGGGCAGGAGGGGAGAGCTCCTGGTGTGGTTACCTCTTCCAGAGGTGTGTGGGGAATATCACTGAATGTGTGGAGCGTCAGAATGTAAAAGATCCGATTACTATAATATAGCCTACATTATCTAATCGCTAGGGTAGCGTCGACTGGCAACGTGTGGCTATGGCGACGTGGCTATGGATATGTGTGGAACACAATGTACATCACAATGTGCGATATATGACGACAGTTAAGGCGAACGTCAGACTTGATGCTGTCGAAGTGCTCTGCTTTCAAAACGGTCCCATCGTGAACATTTTGAGGGGGAATCAGACACGTAATCGAACGGCACAGTCCCAGCCATGCCACGGGTGCCATTTAAAAATACATTTAATACTGCTGCGGGATATGTTTTAATTGGAAAGGTGGCAGCAAGTGTTTTCTTTGGAAAGCAATTAAGATAGCAGGGTAATTGTTTTATGCATGGCTATTTCAGAATTTACATTTAGGCACGACCATTGTGTTTGTGTCTGTGAGGCATCCGGCTGGTTGTTTGTTGGTGGTTGTAGCTGTTCGCCCTCCACACTGGCCGCGGGCTGCCCAGCAAACCTCAGTAACCTCATGTCCCTTTTCTAATGAGCCAACCTAGGTTATATCCCTGTCCAAAAACATCAATATTCATATGACCGTATTGAATAGGGATATCCAATATGTGTATGGTATATAACCACGCCTATGTAATACATTTGGTGTACATAAGTCCATAACGACATTGCCAAAAACAAACATTGATTAACACCCACTACACCATCCCTTTCCAGGGAAAACGATGGGTGTTGATCCTGCGAGGACGACCTTACGTTCTGTCCGTTCGCTCCGCCAAACGTCTGGCACATTCCTAAATATAAATTGGGCTCTCGCTATGTGAGATCTCGCAGATGATCACGGCAGCGTTCATCCCCAGCGCGTGGGCACCGGCCTCACACGGGCGCCTCAGATGTACACTACAGTGTTTCTATTCTAACTAACACCTACACAGGACCACCCTATTTCCAGCCGCTTCTCTGGCGGATCGAAGTGCGTTTTGGGCTCAAACTGGATTTTTTTTTTTTGCCCGGTTATTTTCTCTTACGCTCGGTAATTCTCCTGACAACACGCCGTCTTTATTACTTTGTGTTGTGCACACACACCAGCGCTACGCCGTTTCTCCTATGCGGCGGCGCGGGTAAGAAATGTATTTGTGAAGGCGTGATTGTGTGGCGCCTCTGTGCGTGGACCGTGTTTTGTTCAGTTTTTTCCCGCCGGTGATTGCGTGCCGTTTCTCAGCTGTCGTGTAGTCTTGGTATTCAACAGCGTGCAGCTGCGAATCAGAGGTAGAGCGCCGATGCATTATTGAAAATATCACGATGGCCTCGGAAAAGTTATTGTGAAAACAAATCAGAATCCGGTTGGGCTTTGTCTCACGCCACCTCACGATTCCTAACATCGTTCGTACGTCCCGTCTTCCCTGTTACCCAACTTTCTAATGAAACCCAATGAATAACATATGTGGGAAACCTCAACAAAAGTACTGCCGTATTGATCTGAAGAAGTAGTGTGTGTGTGTGCGTGTGTGTGTGTGTGTGTGTGTGTGCGTGCGTGCGTGCGTGCGTGCGTGCGTGCGTGCGTGCGTGCGTGTGTGTGTGTGTGCGTGTGTGGGCTGGGGTGATGTCATTGGTCGGGTCACACGTGGGTCACACCTGTCCCCTCGGATTCTTCCCGCTGAGCTGGACACCGCGTGCAGGCGTCTAGCAGCACCACCTGCGCTCCGGGACACGTCCGCACCTCGGCCCGGGTAAAAAGGGGGTAAGGTGTATATGGACTGCGGAGGAAGAAAACAGTGTCCCCTCGACGTAGCGTCTGGAGTTCAGCCACCGTGTCGGCACAGATCGACCCCGAGTGGTGGATACACACAGAGGCAGCCCACTGAGAGAGGCTTAGGGTTATGGGTTCAACCGCTCCGTGCATTCACACAAGAAAACCTGCTTGCGGCTTGCCCAGAAGATATTTTAGATTTTTTTATTTTCTTTCTGCCAAAGCTGGTTTACAACAGCTGCAATCTTTCTCGGATAACTGTCACATTACAGGTTTGCAACTTGACAAACACAATGCCTGCACAAGTGCTGTGCCCATTGGTAAACACGCTCACCCACTCACTGTCTGACAGAACGCCAGCACTGTTCTTAAGACACCTTTACAGGGGGGAACCATCAGTGTGTATTCAACTGTGTGATGACATTGGTTGCGATGGGTAAACGCCTGCTCACCCAAACCGTCCACACAGGACAGTCCCTTATAATGGCAAAGGACCCACATTTCTCACTCACAACATACGAACAGTTTTTATGGATAAACTACCAAGAGGCCTGGGGAGTCCACCGCCATAATCCAGCCCCCCTCCTGTGTCCTAATGCATTCCATCTCAGACGGAGGAGGATTCGAACAATCAGCACCATCTCCCGGGCGTCAGTGGAGTGGGTTGGAGAGGGGGGTGGGGGGGGTGGGGGGTGGGGGCGGGGGGGTTGGTTCCAAAGGTGTTTATTTTCCAAAGGCCAAGCGGTGAATGTTTAACCACACAGAGCAGTTTGAGGCTCCGTCGTCTTTGATCAATAAGTGTGAATGTTGTCTGTTTTGGGATATCTCCCTCTACACCCAGTATCTCCTTCCTTTCTTCAGTTCCACTGAGCAGGCCACTGATTTCCTTTAAGCCATGGCCCTCAGCATTGATGTCTCCCTATTGATTATGATTTAAATGTCTGTTTCCTATATAGTGGCGGGGGGGGGTTCTTATAACTCACGGTGTAGCGGAAAGAGGTGACGATAATGATCGGGCTGCTCCCGGACATCTCTCTCAGCTAAGTCTCCCGGATAATGGAATGTCTTTGGAGGGATATGGGAGAGTGAGGATGGGGTGAGGAAGGGGTGGGTTGGGGGCGGGGGCACCAAGCTTGTTATTGAGCTGAGAGGAAGGGGGCACACAAGCACAGGCCGAGGGGAACAGGAAGGAGGAAAGGGGAGGAGAGGGGGGGAAATGAGGAAGAGGGGCAGGAGGAGGGGAAGAGCAGTGATGACGCAACAGAGAGATGTTATGGCCCTCAGTCAGGACTCTCTCCCTTTTCTTTCTCTCGCTCCTACCCTCTCTCTCTCTCTTCTTCTCTCTGGGGGTGCCCGCTAACAAGGCCGTCTGTGTCTCCCCACTCTCCTTTCTGACCCCCCCCCCCCCCCCCCTCCCGCCACCCTCCTCCTCTTCCTCCTCCATCTCCCTCTTGCCCTCTCTCGCTCTATCTCTTTCCCCTTCTCTGGGGGGGAAGAAAAGGCCCACACAGTCTCAGTCTTGACAGCCTCCCCTAAGATTCCCCCACTACAAAAGAGGTCCAACTTCCCCCCCCCCAGCCAGCCCCCTGGTTGAATGGGAGCCTCCAGTGTGTTGATGGTGGCCAGCCTCCACATAAAGAGCCTGTGTGCCGGCCAGCACCACCGGCAGAGGACACCCCAGCAGTCAATCCCACGCGGGGAATATCATTCCCACGAGGACGTATTTTAGCTCTCTCCAACCTGCCCTCGTCTCCTTTGGTTTTGGTACTATAAGGTTTCAGGGACTTGCCATGCTATGGGGAGGGGGGGGGGGGGGGGGGGGCAGTTCGAAAGGGGGTCACGGCTGTTGACGGGGAGGGGATGGAGGGAGACTTGGGCCTGAACGAAGGGGTTAGGGTTAGGATTCATTTGAATCACTGCACGGCTCCCCTCCGTTTCCAGCTGAGTGGACAAGGGCACGGCTACAGCACAGACTGGCCCGGGGACGATGGACGGACGGAGAGTGAGAGAGGGAGCGAGAGAGTGAACGAGAGAGAGAGAGAGCGAGATATAGAGCAATAGAGAGCGATGGAGAGAGAGAGATCAAGAGAGAGAGCTAGAGAGAGTGAGCGAGAGCAAGCGAGCGAGAGAGAGATAGAGAAAGAGCGAGTGAGAGCGCGCACGAGAGAGAGAAAGAGCAAGAGAGAGAGAGAGAGAGAGAGAGAGGGAGAGGGAGAGGGAGAGGCAGAAGAGAGCTCCTTTATGTCCTCCAAACACTGATGCCTATTCAACCGATGCTGCCTTATCCCTGTTTCCGTTGTACAAGAAAATAAAGACTGGAGGCAATCAAAACAAAAGCAGGGGAACACAAAAACAAGCTACTGGTAACAAGTTACCGGTAACAAGTTACTGGTAACCGTGTGCCGTAGCTTAACTAGCTTTAGCTTTTTATTTACAGTTTGGTAACGTTGGCGCAAAGCATTCCGTCTGGATTCATATAACATTGCAATTTCTAATGAATGGAACGGAGAGGAATTTATACTGTAATTCAAGAATTGATCTCCACAGACTGTACTGTCAATAACTAAATAAAATATGAGACATTCTTGCACACGCTTTGACGTTTATGTGAATCTCAAAGCAGCGCCTCAAGGCCCGTCTTCACAAAGGCACGGTGCGACATAATAGTCCCCTATTGGGAAATTGTGGTCCTTTGCTAAAAGCCTGGGGAGTATTGATTGCTAGCCCGGCCTACCTGGACCTTTGTATGTCTAGTCGGTTTAAAGACACGGGATGCAGTCTCCCGCTCGCGTCTTAGCCACTGGCATGGAAAATCGTGTTACGGGCAACAAGCCATTGCGCCAAAAAAAATAAATGTCAGGCATGAGCATGCACGCGGAGGAAACGTGGGGAGTTCATCCGACGCGTCAGGGCAGCCTGTGAAACCCAGATCGGTTACCGACAGCATGTTGTCTTCAGAGGGAGGGAGGCGGAGGGAGATTAGGCAGACAGATAAATCTGTGCAAGCGGGACGTGAGCCAGCTGTTTGTTGTCCCGTCCTGTGACTTTGGAGTCGCTTAATCCGATTGTGTGACCGGTCCTTCTGGTCAGCCGAACGCTGGTCAAGGGCTCCGGTTCAATCGACCCCCCGCCCCGACACGAGCACCCACTACAAATGAGCAGTTTGCATATGGATGACCCCCGCAGGCGGAACGAGCGCCACTCAATCAATCAATCACACCCTGTCCTCGGAGAGCGTCTCCACCTGCCCCCCCCCCCCCCCCCCACCCCCCCCCCACACACATCCTGCCCCACCGGCCTCTTATCTTCCTCTTCCTCCCTCTCTGTCTTTCTAGCTTTCCTTTTCTTTTCTCTCCAGCTCCCTCCATTCCCTTTTTTCCCTTGTTTCTCCTGTGCCTCCACCTTCACTGCTCTTCCCACCATGTCTGTCCATATCCATTTGCGTTAGCGGCACAGACAGTGGCATGTCAGAGACAGCGAAATGCTTTTACGCTAAGTGGCGGTTTGGATCTCACAGCTGGTTCTGGAGGCAGCTCGACGCGGCGCTCCCGTTGAGGGAGGGAGAGACGGGGAGACGGTAACTAAAACAACACGACCGGGAGGTTAACTGTTGCGTCAGACAGTTCCACACAGGAAAACACCAACTGTAGGTAAAGGGAGGCAGGGAGGGAGGGGTGGGGGGGTAAATCAATGGGACAGTTTGACCTATTTTGTAAATTCACTTCTCATGCTGGGAAAAAAACAAAACTAAAGAGGGAACGGGGTGAGTTTCGTTGTACGCATGTATATCCTCTCTGGTGTGTCTGCGACAAAACAACACAATATCGTGTTCCGTGTGAGCTGTCTCAGATCTCCCCCCCCCCCCCCCCCCCACCCGCCTTAGTCGCCGCGTTTCTCAGAAGACGAGTTCAAAGAAACCAAGTGCCTGGATGATGTAATTTGTGGGTGTGGTGAGACAGTCAGCAGCCACCCCCACGAACGTGTGAGAAAGGGCAGTGCAGTGCTGTGCTGTGCTGTGCTATGCTGGGCTGCGCAGGGCAGGGCAGGTGTGCTGTGTAGTGCTGTGCTGTGCTATGCTAGGGTGTGCTGTGCTGTGTTATGCTGTGCTGTGCTATGCAGGGCTGTGCTGGGCTGTGCAGGGCTATGCTGGGCTGTGCAGGGCTGCTGGGCTGTGCAGGGCAGGTGTGCTGTGTAGTGCTGTGCTGTGCTATGCTAGGGTGTGCTGTGCTGTGTTATGCTGTGCTGTGCTATGCTGGGCTGTGTAGTGTTGTGCTGTGCTATGCTAGGGTGGGCTGTGCTGTGCTATGCTGTGCTGTGCTATGCTGGGCTGTGCAGGGCTGTGCTGGGCTGTGCAGGGCTATGCTGGGCTGTGCAGGGCTGTGCTGGTCTGTGCTGAGCTGTGCTGTGCAGTGCTGTGCTGAGCTGTGCAGGGCTGTGCTGAGCTGTGCTGGGCTGGGCTGTGCTAGGATGTGCTGGGGCTGTGCTGTGCTGTGCTAGGGCACGACGCCTTGGCCTGCCATGATGGGCTGCTGAGGAGATCAGAGTGAGGTTTATCAAAGCAGATCAGCGGAGGGGAGTGAGAGAGTAAGGTCATCATTTAGAGCATCTTCAAAGCCCCGGCTCCTCTCCTCTCGCAGGTCTGAGCCGCCGCGATAGCTAGCCCTAATGAGCTTAGTTGTAAGGCAGATTTTCACGAGAGACTATGAAAATCAGTCCAGGCAACTCGTCCAGAACTGCCTGGATCTAGACTGAGGGATCTAGACTGACTGACTGTGAGGCAACTGTGTTTTTTCTCTCCTCACATCGCCCTGCCATCTTAGAAACCTGATTGAAACAGAACAAAATTGTGTGAACGCAAATGTAAATTGTAATGTCTAAATGTGAACGGAGGATGTATCTGCCATTCATAGTTGTGTTCCCCGAGGCTTCGGGACGTTGGGTCTTGTGTTGTGTGAGGAAGCAACTTTTTGTTCCGAGGAACGTCGTACCGCATCATCAACGGACCGAGGCCACAGGCACCGAGTCTATGTGTGGATGATTAGGCAGTGCGTGCTCGTGTGTTTGTTTGTGAAAGGGGGGAAAAAGAGAGAGAGAGAGAGTTATAGAGAAAACGAGAGAGAGAGACAGAGAGAGAGAGAGGGCGAGAGACAGAGAGAGAAAGCGAGAGAGAGAGAGAGAGAGAGAGAGAGAGAGAGACAGAGAGAGATAAAACGGGAGCGCCCAGGCAAGCATTTTAATGCGAGGGCCAGGTAGCGCGTGGCGGTGAAAGGCCGTGCCCGCCCCTAACGGTGTGTGTGAACGTGCCAGCAGCGGTTGCGGAGGGAACGGCGCGGCGCGTCCGCGGGCCGGCGAGGGAGGTATGGATATTAATCAGCGGGAGGAGCGTGGTGCTGTTGCACCGGGCGGAGATGGATGGGGTGTGAGTGCTGTGATGTCACCCTGACAAATGGGTCGGCCATGTTGGCTGAGACTCGCACATCGCCTCTCATTTCAATTAGCTGCTAGCACTGCCACGGGCCCGACGACTGCAGGTTGTTACCGCGAGTGCGCGCGCACACACGCACACACACACACACACACACACACACATTCCCGCAAACAGCTGTGCGCTTGCTCCAGTCATAAACACAAACCCCACCACCCTTCTTCCCAAGCCGACCCCATGGCAGGGCTGCCTAACAGGATGCAGTGATCCATAGGAATAGCTTCTTGAATTAATCTCCCTCATTTACGGCAGCAACACTACCCCCCCCCCCCCCCCGCGTCCCCGCAGCCAGTCGCTCAGTCATTACCATCTCTAATATCCGACAAACACACTCACGGCCGGACCCAATCCTCTCAGCGCACTGCTGTGGCCAGTGGAAGATTGGCACTCATGTGTTTGTTTATTCGTTAAAAAGACTGGGCAGGCACTGTCCATATGTTCCCCCCACAATATCAATTTGATGAAGTGGCGATACGGCGGTATTATGAACAGCCATTTGGCCTAATGGTAATGGCGCGCATTCCCTCCCGTGATATGGAGGGAGAGTACACGCTGAGCTCTGTCAGCCAGAGCAAGAAGCCGATCGGCAGCCTCGGAGGAGTTTTTCTCCTCTTTTTTTTTTTTTACTTTTTTTTGGGGAAAGGTCTGACGCTCTCCCCAGGAGAGTGTATCGGCTGGTCTTAAAAGCCTGACACAGCTAACTAGAGGAGCCAAGCCTGGTTTGAGAGTGTCTGTCACCCTTAAGAGGCCGCGCTAAGCCAGGTTTCAGGGGGCTGACACCGCCGTCGAGAGCCGGTAAGCCTGGTTTCAAACGGCTGCACGCCGACTCGAGTGACCCTTGACCCCTGCGGGAGAGCATCACTACACCAGGGGGGGAGGGATGGACTGGTCTCTTAGGACTCTTAGTGCTCTCAGTATTACTCTTCTCTGTCCCCCTCCCCCACTCTCTATCTCTCTCTCTCTCTATCACACACTCAAGTCTCCCCTCTACCTCTGTCCGTATCCCTCGCTGGCCTTTCTCCAACGCCTCCTCCTCCCATTCTCCCCGTTGTCCCATCCTTGAACCCAGCGAAGGCTGGATGAAAGAGAAGGAGTGGGCTCCACGGCGCTGGGCTAACCTGGGCTTTACTGTATGCAGAGCGGAGGGTGAGCTGGGGATATGATCCCTGCCTCAAGGGGGGTTCAGCTGCAGCTTAACACCCCTAGCTGCCGGCTAACCCCTGGTCCTTTTAATTGGTCCGTGAAATATCCAGGGGAGGGGTTAATGCCATCTCCATAGGGAGGGAACAGAGGGAGGAGAGAGCCACTCTAATGTGGCATTGCTTTAATTAAAGCGCTGCACAAAACATTTGGTATTAGCGTCAGTTAAATGTCTCCCGACCAAAAAAATAAAAAATAAATGTCAATGAGTGAAAACGGCACAGACTTCCTATATAATAGTGCCATTCATACAAATTAGACCAGCTTTCAAATTATAATTGTGTTGACAGCCGGGTGTGGTATTGAAGTATTGTATAGCTCGTCAAGAAACTGTGGTTCTTTCTTTCAAAACATGCTAGTTTTTCAACGTATTGTTGTAATTATAGCAATTAAAGTTGATTGTAAGTAAGGTACAGCACTAAGGACTGACTAACTGCATGTGTATGTGTGTGTGTGTGTGTGATTTTTTATAGCATCGCAGGGTGTGTGTGCGTATACAATTGCAATAAGAATCAGAGATGTTTTTTTTTTTTTAATAACCCTGACTGACAATGCACATTCCCCTTGGTGAGGCATCAATCTTGGCAGCACAATGACTTTTTCTTTCTTACCGCCAAGGTTTGACTGTGCAAAATGTATTACATTCCATCAAGTACGAGTGCTTGGCTTGCCTGACTTCAGAGATCCTTTTGTTGATGAAACATGCCTCTACTCTCACCCCGAGAGCACGGAGGGGGAAAAAAACCCGTCTCCCAGTCTTTTGATATAGTGTGTGTTTGATTACCACAGAACCAGTGTAATACAGAGTGGCTCTGTCATGTGTTGCCGGCTGCGACGGCCTCGCGGTCCAGGGCGAGTCACTTGTACTTGGTCCTACAAAGGACAATGCACAGGCAGGAAATTATTTGTTCTGTTTTCCTCTGCTTTTCAATTGATATCGAGGTCCCATTTCCAACGCGATGGTTTTCCTCTCATAACCAGCCGAGGTGATTCCCTTTTCATTTGGCTTTTCTCCCTTCTCCTTTGAATCTACCGACACGAGGACGCTGTTCTCGCAACAAACCTCGCAAAAAAAAAAAAGGTTAGATCTCGCTTTCTGTTTCATCTCGGCCTACCGCGCTCCCCGGGGACGTCTCTCTGGGCCGGGCGGTTGCTTTGCCTGGCGACGGGAGATTGTGCCAGGGCCCTGTGTTTTGTTTGGCTTCCTTCCCCCTCCACACCGCGCGGAAATCTGCCTGACAGTTCGGCGGCGTGGCCCGGGCCCCCACGGGAGCTGCCGTCAGATAAAATGTCAGCGCGGCTTTGTTCCACGCGCCCTATTGGCTGGCCGGACCCACTGTACACCTGAGAGCCCAAAGGCCAAAACCAGAGAGAGGGAGGGAGAGGGAAAGCAGGGTAGGAGTAGAAGGAGGAGAGACAGAGAGAGACTCAAAATAGACGACGCGGGACAAAGAGGACGGAGAGAGGGAAATAACGGTGGTATTCTGAGAGAAATCCTGGGATGGCTGGCGCTGTCAACTCCTGTTGCTAGTGACATGGCCTCTTTTCATTCACAGGCTCGCCACTTAATCTTTATCAACAAACGTAAACTTTGATTTGTGATTAGATTAGTGCTGGGCTTTTACCCTTTGAGCTACATGATTAAACCCCCAAATATGGTTCAGTATGGTTCAGCGACGGTGCTAATTCAGCATTACCCCCAATTGTTGTGAGGCGTGTCGGCGCGAAATCCCGCGTTCCCGTGCGATGACGTCGTCAACCCAACTCACGGGACCACCGGCGCAAAATACGAGACATCGTATATTTTTTTTTGGGGGGGGGGGGGGGATTGGCAGACAGCGCCCGACTCAGCTCCTGTCTCACAGCCATGGATAATTCCCTTCAATGTTCTCCTAACGAGGCCAGAGTGAACAGAAGACTGGTCCTCTCACTGCCGGGGACTGGGTCGGTTGCCTCTGTCATATCAAGTTATCTCTGGCTCCGGCGATACGTGCCCCACCGAACACAAACACGCTCCCCTCAAAGGAGTTCATACGTGCTCTCCTCCACCAAGCACCCCCGCCCACCTCCCTCTTAGACCCCACCTCTCCACCCAATAAATGAATAAAAGAAGGAGCAGGTCCTGCAGGTAATTCGATTAAATACGACAACCCTGCTTTAAGTGTTGGCTGACAAAGCACAAAATGAAGACAGGGGTTGTCAGGAGAAATTGTCACTGTGCTCATACGTGACCCTAGCCCCTGCCCACTCTCTTACTCCTCCTCCTCCTCCTCCTCCTCCTCCTCCTCTTCTTCCTCCTCCTCCTCCTCCTTCCTTTCCTTCCCTCTGTGCTTAGGTACTGTGCACTCAGTTTTCCAAGGGCATCGCTCAATGTTACCGGATGACAAGCCGTATATGCCCCAGATTAGCAGTCTTGTCAGTCACTAAATATGGTGCAATCCCCTGAAGATCCCCCCCTCATTTAATTGAGTTTATTTGGCTCGGTTTCCCAGCAGATGTCCATGCACCTTGAATTATCGCAATATCTTCTAGATGTATGATTGAAGTCTGTTGGTTTAGATCTAGCTAAAATACCTCTGAAATGGGAAAAGCCTTTGAGAAACTACTAACATTTCTGATGAATAACCTAGTTAGCCTTATACTCTGCAACATGGATGGATTTAATGTATGTAAACACTTAAAGAGCAATGTTACAATGTTTTTGTGTTGTTTTTTTCTCAATGCTCCTGCCTGAGTAACTCATTGTGTTCCTCACAAAGACATCCATTCACTGCCAGCTGGAAAATGATTGCGCTCCGTTATTGCCTTTGATGAACTTCTAACGTCAGACTCTTTTGGTATCACTCACGAAGAAAGACATTTCAAAGTGATTCAAAAGGAAGACGCTCCCATTTTCCTCCGATGAACTCCACTTTTCATCTCTCTGTGTACATGTCATATTCTCTCCTCGCTCTTTCCGCTCACCCCCTTAGGCCTGACAGGGGCTGACTGCGGTTTGGAAAGAGGAGCGCGTTTTGGACGATGACGTGCGAGTCGAACGACAGGCAGTCAAGTCAGAGAAGGGAAGCCACTCGTTAAGACAGATTGCGTCGCGCCGAGTCTCTTCATCGCGTGAGTCAACGTGACCTTGCGCAGAGAAAGCACAGCCGTGGTCTTTATTAGACTTGCCTACCTCTAAACTTGACGCTGCCTACGTCTACCAAGACTCTACACTTGCCCGTTTAGCCTAGAGATTTATATAGGAAAAATAAAATGTGTTTACAAAGAAATGTACGCTAACTCCTGAATGACTCAAAAGCTATCCTGGCTAGCAGAAGAAAGTCAATAAAACCACATTGCAATTCATAGCTTCTTGAAATAAAGCCTAATCATTCCAATTCTGTCCTACTGCACAACAGTCTCCCACTCACAACCTTGAAAAATACATGAGAAAGATGGTTATTTTCAAATTACATGTGAAAAAAGCCATGCATCTCACTTAGGGGCAATCTAGTTCTTGTCAAGTCTGTATCTCCCACATTCCCCATGGCTTGCTCACAGCATGATTAGAAGCTAGCGGAGGCAGAGCTGTAACAGAGCCATTGTTGTGATCGTATCATTTCCTCACCCCTCTGCACTGTGGTGACCAGTGACAGTCTTTATTGTGACTAATGTGCTCCAACGTCTGTCTGCTTTTGAGCCAATGTGTTGATAACAACTCCGCTGATCTCTTCTGTCTTTTGGCAGAGTATTTGATAGCAGATGCATAACTGCTTCGTTGCCATGCACTACTTTCCACTTTCTTTGTGAGCAACCCCCACTATGGGCGTAGTGGAGCAAGAATGAGTGCAATACAGACACATAACCAACATTTCCAACAACAAACCACCTCAATTATAGTTTTATTTATGTAGTTTGTTTTACTGTTATTTGATGGCCAGTTTGTGAAAGATATTACAATTTCCCTTGGGATCAATGTAGTACTATCCTTCTTATTGTATCTGGTTTTATAAGCTTCCTGGAGTCATGTCACAAAGCCTTAGAATGCAAACAAATCCAAGCATTTGGAGACAAAACAATAGTTAAATAAAAGTATTCAACGTGTTTTTTATATATTTATTTATATATATATATATATATATATAAATATTTATTTATTTATTTATTTTTGAGCAAAACTCTATATTCTGACATTCTATGGCGGCAAATTCTAATCACATGCTATGGAACAGTAGAAAAGACACACGACATACAATTACGATAAGCTAAAAGAACCATGAAGCAATTCTTTATTTTGCCATGACATGTCACTCATATGTAGTCTGGAATTCTAGAGCATTAAATAAATAATACAATACCGATGTCCCTTCTACGCATTCCATTTCTATGACAGTCTCTTTGGCTAGCTGGCAGCAGATAATGGGGTGTTTCACTCAGTCTGTCTGTCTATCTGTCGGTCTGTCTGTCTCTCTGTAGTGGTTGGGCGCCTCTGCATGACTGAGTTCCTGTTTTGTGCCTTATCTCCAACCATGAGGATCCATAGCCCAGAGTGGCATGGAGGAGGGCTTTGAGTGGCAGGCTTCTGCTCTAATTAAACCAGGAGGAGAATTAGTCCCGCTTGTGAGCAGTTTTCATAATTACCCCCTCAATTCATTCATTATTTAACCTAACGAGGCAGCTCACTGCCCAAACATATATTAGTACAGAGGATTTCAGGCCTAATTTACTGAGAAGCTATAAAAGATATTATATACCTGGGACTGCTCGCATAGGAAGCTGTGCAGACTTATGCAGCACAAGGTGGAATCTGTATTCTGGACTGAACATTTCGTATGTCGGGTAGTTATGTCGTTTAACACGAAAAAGCACTCCCGATTCTGAGGGCCATTCGGTTCATATAGAATGTAAGCATGACCTTTCAAAGCCCTTTAATGCGACTAAATAGGCTGCAGTGGCGGCTAATTTAGCCTTTTACAACACAGGAGAGAATGGGCATTAGCAGCCGGGGTGCTCACTCAACAAAGAGCAAATGGCAAATTATATAAGAGCCCAACTCGCTCAAAGAGAAAATTAATATTAGTTTTATATCTGAGATGAGAATTACATTTATTCTCTATTCCTTAGGGAAAAAAAAATATATATTTCATAAATTGTTTATTTTTCTCCCATTTGCGAGTATTACCACTATAGTTATGACCACAACAGCAGTTGTATTCTTAGTGTATGCATGTAAAGGGAGTGTTGTATAAATATGCAAATAGGGACAGTTCAAAGCTGTACCATCAGCACTTTGTAATCCCGCATGAAAAATGTTACTTCCACGCACGTACAGATGAAAACGGGATACGGAATCATAAATCTAAAACACAGGACTTTCAGACTGCTGTGTAGATTATTGATGCAACAAAATGAGAAGTAGGATCCGGTTTCACTGATTTTCATCTGTGGCAGACTGTTCAAATCCATGTTCCTGGGTAAAAACATTGAAAACAGTCGCAGTAGCCTTACGCCTTTTAAACTGACCAAAATCAAAACGTGCACTAAGGAAATATGAATCTAATATGAATACATATCTCACTTCATCACGTAAAACCCATTAATTTTATCATGTCTTCCTTATTGCGAGGATGATGCCACGTGAGATGAAATAGTTGGTCTTATGCACATCACTATCATGCCATTAAGTCTGTGATTACGTCCATGATATATGGAGCGTAGGAAGAGCTCTGAGTGCCAGTGGGACGGGCTGACGCTTTCATCAGGGCGGCTAATATGATCTGTGTCATTGCGCATCTGCCACTCAGGAACCCATGTCCATTGCGATTCCTGTCAAGCATTGTTAACTTGTTTACTGCTAGATTAACCACCTGATAGGGTGCCTGTGAATGCGCTACACACTGTAGCCTGCAGCAGCCCCCCTTCCCAGAGCAGAGCAGGTAGAGGAAAGATTACAGGTGGTGTGCATGCATTTCAATGCAGGGTTTACCATACATACGACGTCGTTTTGGCAAAAACACATTTTGTTTTGTGTATATCGTTTCCGTCCAATACGGAAGCAATTTTGCTCGACAGCTGAGCGAGTTGTGTTGAGAGGTAAACAAAAAAATATAAATAAAAAATGTTGCAGCTGCTGTGGGAAATGGGTGTTCTTAGTCATATGCCCTATGGTAGATGGCCAATAATATTTGATTCACCGCTCAGATTTAAGTCTCTATGAGAGCAGCGCACATGCTTTGTTCTACTACACATGCACTGTATGCAAACTGTGTTTGCACAGGGCTTAACTTGCCTTGTCGCTCACTTATTGCTCTCGCAGCCGGAGCACGCATCACTGTGTGGGTGTTATACGTGCAGCACAGTCTTTTGTTGACTTAAGGCATATGGAGTTATGGAGAGCAGTGAGATTGAACTATGAAAAGTCAAACCCTCTTAAAAGCTACAATACCGGAGGTTGTTGGTAAATCCTTTCAAAACACATGGCGAACGTTTTTGTTCTAAGATTTTGATTTAAAAATAAATAAATAAATAAATAAAATAGGGGGTTATAGGGTTAGAAATTTAAACCAAAATCAAGGCGACACACATCAAAGCGAGACGCAGAGAGGAGCCTTTTCTCTTCTGCTCACTGCGAGGAGAGGATCTTCAAAATCAAACAGTGTGCTCCAGTGACCCAGAAACACATCTTTTATAATTGTTCTCTCTGGCCTCTGGGGCTCGGCACACAACGTGGAGCTCTCTTTAAAGGAAGCACGCAGCACTTAGGCTGTCTGGGCACCACAGTGAAGATTCCCTCGACACAGCAATGGCTCCCCCCCCTCGGGGCGGTAAGCTCTCCTCCGGGGGGGGCGGGGGGGGGGGAGAGGGGGGGGTCCGCACCGGCCCATTATCTCTTTACCTCTCTTTCCACAACTACCACCTGGCTAAACATTTTGTTTGCTTAAGGAACACACAAACACGTTCACCTGCCCCCCACCCACCCCCACCCCCCACACACACACATACAGCAGGTGCAGACACGAGGCTGTTTTTCCTCCCCCTCACCCCCTTCAAAAAAGTGCACAAGAGGACAAATTGAGGTGCGATAGACTGTGTGGTGTTGCAACCTTTCTCTCCTCCCCGGCCAATCTAACAGCAATAGGCTGCTGTGATGCAGCAAGGTCAACCCCGGGACCAAGGTCACTCTTCTCAGCCGGGATCGGAGGCTGGGAATGGAAGTCAGGAAGAAACACGCATACATGGGACCAGTTAGACAAGACAAAAAAAACAACCCCCCCCAAAAAAAAACACTAAATGCCTGCCGCTAAGATACCTCTGACCAGACCTGAGCATTGGATGATATGGATATGAACGACACCGCTAGTTCCGCAATGTCATTCAATGTTGAGCGTGTGTGCGCTCGCGGGGATTTTTTAAACTTGAACAAGTTGATATTTCTCTGGAATAACTATTGATGCCGAGAGGCGAGGTGATGACGAGATGCTTATTGTTGTCAAAATAATAAGCACTTACTGAGACTTATCAGCTGTGAGTGATATCATTGTCAATCGAATGCAATTTGAAAACTCTCAACCTTTTCTATGATATACGAGATTGTGAAACCCTGGCTAATCTCTGTACTGGGACAATTTCATCCACTAGAGTCCCCCCTCTCTCTCTCTCTCTCTCTCTCTCTCTCTCGCTCTCTCTCTCTCTCTCTCTCTCTCTCTCTCTCCCCCCGTCTCCCTCTCTCCCCGTCTCCCTCTCTCTCTCTCCGTCTCCCTCTCTCTCTCTCCCTCTGTTTTCTAGGGGGACATGTCAGGGGGCTAATTGTTAAGAATTGAGTTATTGAGCTGTATGCCCTTCTCGAGCCCCTGAAGGACTAGCGGCAATACAAATAGCCTCCTAACACTATTGGAATTCTATTGGAGTAGCCCAGACTTACCCCAGCCATAATATTGTTCTAATAATTGGAGCTCACAGGCCATCAAATATCATGCCAGTTTATTCAATTGATTGTGACAGGGTCAAAAAAACGAACCCCCCCCCCCCCCTCCCAAAAAAAAAAGAAACACGCATTGCAATTTTCCCATTTGTAATCCGTAAGGCTACTTTCTATGTTAAATGATGAAAGATTCTGCGGGGGCGAAGGCATTTGTAATTTGCCCTCTACGTTACCTGCTTCGGGGTGTTAGACCATTGACAAGTGCATAAACAAGCACAAACGGACACCGTTTACACAACTAAAGTATAATTCAGCTGGATTATGCATTACCGTCCTAAACGCATTGGTTATCCTTGAGCCGTATTCACTTGGAGGCTAAAAGCTTTCCAACTCCAGAGCCACAGAGCTGAATGTACAATATGTCTGCCACTTTTTTGGGGGGGGTGATAAGATCCGTTTCAAAGGCTTTCCCACAAATTGAATAGTTGACAGAGTGGCAGCGGGATGTCAACAGCTTGGTCCCCATATTTCGCAGCCGGCACTTGCATATTGAAGCGACGAAGGGGGTATATCTCGGTCCATCAGGAGAGGCTGTGGATGACTTTTTGGAGGGAGACTGCTGACTGGGCACGCAGCAGAATGAGGGCGAGCGAAGGCAAGTGGCAGAGCCGGCTGATAATGAAAATAGTTGTGATAAAGATGTAATGGATGTGAGCAGAGAAGCGGGGGGAGAAGCCCCACAACATTCATGAATAATATCGGGCCAGGAGCGTGGGACGAGCATCGGTCTGATTACATAGAGAGCCTCTGCTCTTTTAACACACGTCCCCCGTGAAGCCGTTTGCATACGCCCGGCTCTTATCGCCTACTTACAGGGCAGCGGCAAACAATGTAACCTATCAAACAGTTGTCATTCCGCCGTGTTTGGAAAATCTCTTCAAGCATTTCGAATGTAAACTCAATTTAATTAGAAGGACTGCGTATTAAAACAATGCTCAGGCCAAACTCTTTGCCTGGAGAATAGCAACACTTGTTAAGCCACAGAGACAATCACCGGAAGGCCAGTGCGCTACAATCACTGTAAAACAGAACGAATCCCCCCGAAAAATAAACAAACAAAAGAAATGTCCAAATACAGAGTAATAAAGATAATGAAATGCAATATGCCAGGCCAGGGATGTAGAGACTTTTCAAGTAAAGAATATGTGGCACAGTGGACTGCATAATACAATTCCATCCATCATGGGATGATTGAATATTTACTTTTACATCATGTTTTGATGGTGCAGGTCTACGTCAAGAATAGCGTCCCATATGAAGTTTTTGAAGTCGTGAGAAGAATCTGTTGCTGCTGGCAGTGGTAAAATGCACTGCTATTCAACGTCATTTGTTCTTCTAAATCTGCCTCAACCAACCAACAAAAATAAAGTACTAGAAAACATTAAAACCCAATGAGAACAGTTGAACCAGGTGTAAACCATACACATGAGGTCCCTGTACTATGGCTATTCTCTTCTCTATCTATGGCTTCTAGTATACTGTATTTCCTAGGGAAAAGCTGGTAATATAAAGACTTCAAATGACAGGCACGCAGCAGGGTTAATGGGAAAGGTCAGCCAGCATGTGGCCACTGAGTGTAAAGGACAAGTAGCATGGGGTCAGCCGTCACATGGTCTCCCAGCCAACAGAGCCGAGCAGCACCCACAATCCTCGGCGACAGACTTTAGACGCCTTCTATGGCGCTGTATCGCACTGTATCGCAGAAGGCCCGCGACACATTCATTAACCAGATGCGCGCGCTGCGGACATACAGCGACTGACCCACTTTTGAGTAAAAAAAAAAAGCTGTGCCTGTCATATTTGTGTGGAAATAATGAATATATAGATTCTCAGAAAAACATGAACAAAAAAATTGAAAATGTTAGACTTGTGTGATAAGACCTGGTGTATTTTCAGCAAAAAAAACAACAACAAAAAAAACGAAATACTGTAAAAAAACCACACACACACAAAAGAGCAGTGCTATTCAGGTGCAGTGAATGTGCTCCGGCACATAACAACCAAGTGAACGGTTCGTTCCAGAGGCCTGTCTCCGGTTTGACAGGCAGCTCCACGGAGAGAACGTCAGCCAACACCTAAAGCCATGGTGCTCCAACGAGACATTCAGGATATATCAACACATTTCACTACTATTATTCATGAGAGAATGCCATTCTGCCGAGGCTCGATGCTCACCTCGATCCCACATGATATTTGCAGTAAATCCCTGGAACGTTTTCAGGGACAAAACAAAGCTGTTTTGTGTTCTGCTCGGTAATCTCAATTAAGAGCTAATGTTCGTTAGCAACCTAGCCCACAACTGTTGACTGGGATTATCTGACGGCCGGTAAAGTGACAACATTCCCAGCTGGGCTCAAATTCGCCCATGCTCCCTCTCCTACGTATGGAGACCGTTGTCAATTTAAAAATAAGTGGACACGTCTAGGAAATGGTTTAAAATCCCTCATGGGCCAATTTAACACAAATTCATCCCCTGAGCTTCTGAATCTCGACGGAGACAGGGTTGGCCTGCTGCCTATGATTGACATTAGCACAAAATTCTTCTCATTACTATCAAATAAGTAGTATATGAAAAAAAAAAAGCACTAGCTCCTATTTGGGAATGGTGTGGGTATTTTATGTGTGAATAGTATGTGCCCGTTATCCATTGAACATAATTTTTATTTAAAATGTACTTACTACTATTATTATAATTGCACCTCTGTTTAGAACCACTAAAAAAATAGAAGGAAGCAATTGGAAATATTCCACCCTTTGCGTGATCAACGGCTTTGGGGTTATGACATATTCAAAACCACTTATAACCCACAAATGAGCTCTCGGAGGAGTAATATAATAACCACTACCTGTATAATATACCCTGTCATGATTCTAATACCAGCTATTTGCTTGCCAACATCCCTCTGTGGATTTTAGGTTGTTAAATATAGTGCAGTGAATAATTGGTTGTGCATCTGACAAGGCAGAAGCGACAGCATGGCTGCATCCCCCCCCCCCCCCCCCCACCAGCTCCACACACACACACACACGAGATCAGCGCATAATTCTCACCCCGCTCCTACCAGAATAATCACAGACTCCTACACAGAGCACCTCACGGTGTCTTGCTGCTCCTCTCCTGGCCAGCCATTTCAAATGAGTGTGACAAAAGCTTCTTACACCTCCTCCTCCTCCTCCTCCTACCTTCCTCGCACCACGCTCTCGTCTTTCTCCTTGACACTTCCACGCACCACTTTATCCCTCCAACGTATCACTCTCACCCTGTCCCACGCACTTATCTTGCACAACCCTTCCCCTGCGCGCACACACGCACACTCACACGCACGCACGCACGCACATACACACACACACACACACACACACACACACACACACACACAGCCACCTCAACCTCTCAGCTTAACCCATTACCCCAAAGCCCCAACCTCTCAACACTCCGCGTTCACTTCCAGTACTTCAAGTCATTTACCATGAGGCAGTACTGTAACAAAAAGAAAAAGAAAATGAAGGGTTGGAGGTTATCCTCATCTTCTTCTCTCTTCTTCCCCCTCTCCACCTTTGCCTTTCTCCGTCCCACCTTCGCCTCCTCCAGCCAATCTTGACGCGCCCACCTCAAGCAGGCAGAAAGGTTGGTAGGCAGCTCATTGATCAGGGCTAAGCAGGCAGGCAGGCAGGCAGGCAGGCAGGCAGGCAGGCCAGCAGGCAGCCTCCCACACAATGTGAGAAGGACCGCTAACCTTGGCGGCTCCATTCAGGCCCAGCCATGATTAATGTCTCTACAAGACAAGTAGCAAGTAGCTCTGCCTGCCCGGCCAATATATACCCAGCTGATGATAGGCAAGCCTCAACCTCCCCCCCCTCACCCCCTCATCCTATTCACTCTGCTTTCCGCCCCATCCACCCTTCCATCTATTCTTCCTCCCACATACTGTAGGGTTGAGGAGGAGGGAACGCCGATAGGCTATTCAGGTTCTCCGTGTCCCTCTTTAATCTACCTTTTGATTCATCAAAAGTGTTACATCTCCCTCTTTTCCTGAAGGTGTGCACACTGGTTCTCGTTTGATGAGACAGCTCCTACCTGTGTGCGTTTCACTTTGAGAAGAAGTCAGCGCTTGTGTATTTCTGTTGTGAACTTAAAGATTCCTCAAGGACAAATGTTCCAGAAAAAAAAATCTAAATAAAATACAGCCCGCTGCCATCCATATCCATATAGTGTGCTCTCTCCCAGTGAAATGAGCAAGCAAAACAAGGCAGCAAGGCAATGAATCACCAGAGATATTTTAGACACCATAAACAAGAAGCTCAAAACCCACATGTTTGGGAACAGAGGGAAGTTTTAAAAAGACTCGGAAGCACAAATATTGGCTTCAGGGAATATAATCACAGGTTGCAAGAGCTATTACCATCAAAATATAAAGGAAGATTATATTTCCTCTCATCCAGTTACACAGAATAACTCAGACTTGTCACGTAAAAATAGATTTTCTGTGTGTGTGTTTGTGTGTGTCAATATAACGAAGGGAAGACAAACCTAATCTCCGGCCACCACATCCCCTGACTTCCCCTGCTTCAGTTCTACAATGAGATCACAGTCTGCCAGCACAGAATGGTTCTCCTTCATTATTGCTTTGTCATTGGTGTGGTTAGTTCAGGTGCCTTTTATTATTGCTGTTTCACTTTGTTAGTCTAAGACCGTCTCTTTTTTTAGGAGCTCTTTTCCGTCGTCTCTCTATCCGCATTGAAAAAAAGCTAAGACTAAAGAAAAAAGAAACAATGCTGTAAGATGCCAAAAACAAAATCTGCTACTGCCCCACATTATTCATGAAAACATTATTCTTCTATAAATCCTTAAAGAAGCTTGGGGTATTTTATTGCTACGTAATAAAAACAATGCAAAACCATAACTTAAGTACAGTCGGCAAAACAAAAACCCTTATGACAGTGAACATGGTTTGGGGTTTATTGGTGGTGCAAATATAAGGTCACCTGGCCCGAGAAGCAGTGGGAGATGCCAGAGTAGGATTCACACAGGCTTGGACGAGTTTATTTGTGCCGCTAATAGCCTCCACTCTGAAACCAGAGGTGAAGAAATGACTAAATCATCACATTGGCAATAAGCCCCAAAAAGAGCGCCGTGCATTCTGGATTGCCTGTTTGATACCATATCCAAGGCTGACAGTTTCAGCAAAAAGACTTTCTGAAAAGATGAGGAAAAAACAAAAAGTGACAAAAGTTTTTTATGGGAGTGAGGATCATGGAAATTGCCGCGCTACCTCTAAATTAGTGTTAGTGGGTTTTAGCAGAGATGAAAATGAAAACGCCACCTCTTGTTGTAGGCTGGCATGTCAGTGCATGGACCATAGTCAGTGTGCACACCACACTCCACCCACTCTAAAGAGCCCAGTCAAACACATTTCAGTTTTTTCTTCCGTAAACTGTATATTTACCACCAAATCGGTAACTAGTCACTTATTTCATGTATTTATTCATGCAATACAAACTGCACTGACGAGATAACAAACGAATCCAGACCTTGCCACTAAAACATCAAATAAATAAAAAAAAGCCAAGTTGTATAAGGGGCTCACCGTATGTTTCCCATCATCAAGCCACAGCTCTATACGAGCCCTTCCAATAGCCATCTTTGTTGAAGTGTTTCACTTTACATGAAAAGCTGCTGGGGTCCTTGACCCAGATGAAAGCCATTGTCAGGTGAGCTCTTTGATGTCTTTCAAAAGCTTGCTCGCCTTGTCAGTGCTCACCACCAAAGCCCCAGCGTCATTATGGTCTCGTCTCTAGCAGCGGGCCTGTTTTTTTTTTCTTCTATTTTCTTTTTTTTTTATCCTTTACAAAAGACATCTACAAAATTGATTCCTTGATGCTGCTGTCTGCCAATCTCAGTAAAGCAAGCGTCACTTTTTTTACTTTGTTGTATGGTGATCAAGAACAACACATTCAATAATTAAGTCAAATCATTTGTGTGCACACAAAATAAATGAGACCAAAAAACAAAGGAAACATTTAAAAATGATTACTAAACACTGATACAGTAATTAATAGACCAAACTGTACAAAATTGGCCAAAAGACACAGGAACTTATTTTCTTCAAAAACAGCAAACAGTAGGCAGGTTATACTATCAAAACTGAGCAAGTTATAATGGTACTTATAAAACTGTCACTAATAGTATACAAAATACATAATGTCGTGCAACAACCACTTCCTGCAAGATACACTTTAAATAAACTCGACTTGACATCAGGACTGCCTGAAAGGGATTACTCATTTGTACTGCAGGGGACGACCGATTCTAGTCAGATCCAATCCAAACACTCCCTTACAAACACACTTCAACCCCACTGAGATAATGGGAAGAGAGGCGGCCGCTCCTAGAGAGCAGAGGAGAGCTTGACACTGGGAAGCATCAGACTATGGAGGGCTGCGGGGTCTGTCAGCCAGAGGAAATTCAAGAGTTAATATCCTGGCAGTGATTTGCAGCGCAGCAGCGTCAACAGGCTGCTGCAGACCAGAGCAGGAGAAACCATTACTTCAATCCTTCACACTCTGACATTAATCGGATGGATACATGTTTTTGTTCTCTGCTTAATTTGGATGAATTCATCCCCTTGCCAATGAAAACCAGTGCATAGTATCTGTATCGTTGGCCTCTTGGTAGGGCTAGACAGAGACAACCTACTCTGCCTTTTTTCCTCTATTCCTCTTTTCCTCCATGTTCTGAGATTTTCTCGAATTGGGAGCGCGTCTGTGAAATTGTCGTTAACCAAGATGAGTGAGACTAAATAGGCCTGTTTGAGCCGACACAGCTACTGTACGTCACAGAGTTGTTTTTTCACTGCTTAACGTCCCTTCATCGAGGGCTGCCATGTTGGAGTCTGAAGCATTAATCAGTTTTGTTTACAATCCAAAGAGTCTTCGGAAACGTTTCCTCAATGAACAAAGTCCTGCCCTAGAATCTCTCGTTGAATAAACATGAATAATCAGCAACTACAGAGTTCCATTATGTAGTGGCAGCGCAAGAGCATGTTGCACCCATTGTATCTAGACCATGTATCTACAACTGGATAATACAATATTACATAATGCATATTATTCCCAGCCTTTACAGGCCATGTTGTCGGCGTCCATAAATATGCGGAGTGCGTTCCCACATCCATCTACCAGGCAGGCAGGCAGGCAGGCAGGCATGTGGCGGGGGGGGGACGGGACAGGGGGACGGGGGGCAACAGCCAGATGAGCTACTTGAGTATGGTAGTATTAATATTAAGAGAAAGGCCATCGGGCCCGGTGTCTGGGCCAGTGGGGCTGTGGGGTAAACAGCGGAGTAAACTTGCTGATGCTGCTCCTACTAGCAGCCATGAGCTACTGTTCACACACACACACACATGTATGCACATACATACACGAGCACAAAGTACTGCACTAGACCAACTAGAAATAGCTCCGGGCCTAATTCCCTCGGGGGACTTCTGTACAACCCTTATCTTCCTCTAAGAGAGACGCAGTATGTAGCCAGAGTAAAGTGAATAAAAAAACAACACAGTCACATCCAGGAGAACGTGAATGAATGGCTCACAAAATGTCCAGCACCCCATTAAGAAGCATGTTGTTTCAGGGGAAAATAAGGTAGTTCTACTGATATCATTTTTTCTAGTTAAAAAAGACAACACTGCTGAGCCCTACAGAATATTACATTAGACAGGCATGTTCCAGTTGCTTTATTTATTTTCCGGAAGACGTGAAAAGGCAAAGCAAGATTATTGCACACTGGTTCCACAGTACGACAAAACAAGACAGGGGATCACTGTCTCGCTCGATTCACTCTCTCAAATCCCTAATGTACACTGAAGTTATTTGGATTGAACGTCAAAGAGGTAGACACTCAGTGAGGGGGCGCCGAATCCATCGGGGCGGTGGCCAGTGAGGTGAAGAAGAAGAAGAAGAAGAAGAAGAAAAAAGCCGCCCTAGTAGCAATGGCGCCGTCACAAAAAGGCGCAGATGAAAGCGCCGCGGTCGGGGACGGAAATGGAGAGACGACAGACGAGGCCCCTCTTAAGGCGAAACATTGCGGGGGGCAAGGGGGGGGCCACACTTGACCATGTCCCCTGGCACGGCGCTCGCCGCGGAAGAGGAGCCCTACCTTGGGTTTTGGCAAGAGAGACGGCCCTTTGTTCACTTTGAATGCATTTGGAAACAGTAATTAAGTCCTCCCCATAGGAGCCGGAAATTGACATGCTCCGGAGAGCCAGTGAGTAATTATATTTGTAAAGAGCAGTGATACAAGATACTCCCCTCTGACTGGGACTTATTACACATCATTAGAGAGGCGCGGCAAGTAGACGCGCGCCCTCTCACACACACACACACACACACACACACACACACATACTCACACACACACACACACACACACGCGCGCACACACACCACGCACGGGCTCACACACGGCCATGCCAGCCGCAGACACACACACACACACACACACACACGCCAACCATCTGTGGACACACACTCGACCGTCTGTGGACACCCGACGGACTCGGACGGCGACACGAATCGATAGGCTGAAAGCAAACACCGACCGGCCTTTTCCGTAAACACGGCGCGCCGCTCAGGTGCCCGACCCCCCGTGAGCGGGACACGACCCCGGCGGCTGCCTTTGTGATCCAAAATGTGCTGCGTCATCATATCGGGGGATCAATGCCAGTAATTAAAGATGAAACGCGTCTTCAGGCCCCCCCCTCGCCCCAAACAGCGAAAAGGTTGAAATGTGAATCTTCCCAAATAGGGCCCTCAGAGAATAACGGTGCACACTTTGAAGCAATGATTACCGTTAGAACACAGAGGGGCTGAGAGCTGTGAAGAAAAGAAAAAAAGATGATAGAACTGCACTAGAAATCGAGTGGACCGCTTTAATTGGAACAGAGATGCTGGTGGCTTAATGCAGGATATTCTTAAAATAGAGTTCCCTTTTAACCCCCTCCTCCATTCTCTTTCTCTCTCTCTCTCTCTCTCTTTGTCTCTCGCTCTCTCGCACTCGCTCTCTCCATCTCTTCACAGACTCTGCTGCAGCCATCCCATTGTATTCACCCCTTCCAGCATCATGGCAATCACACGACGCTGGCTGTGACCGCGTCCCTGTCTGTCACTCCCCAGTCTACAGTCAGACATGCTTCCATGCAAAACCTTCTCTGCTCAACTGTCACGAAGGAAAAACTGTGAAAACAAACATTCCCTGACGCTGTCTGTGTTAAATAAGTTGAATATTCAGATGGCTGGTTGTAAGCCAGGCATGTTTGTTGTATTATTAATGCTGTTCTCACAGCGCCCTGGGATGGTGGGAAACTTGCATTAGTGTGTGTGTGTGTGTGTGTGTGTGTGAGTGTGTGTGTGTGGAGGGCGGGGGGGGATATCGTGAAGAGTTTCTTTTTCTTTTTTCACTTTACATTCATTATCTTGTCTAATTCTCTCAGCCTCAATTATTCCCTCATCCCTTTAAGCAGCTCTAATTAAAAAGACGTTCGTTTTTTCCCATTAATACTGTTGTATTTATTAAATTAATTCTTTTTGCCACTTTCTTGAAACTGTTCGCTATGCTTTGAATGTCACAATTGTGTGGCAACGGCTGGAATTCAAAGGACGGGGCTCCTACGGAGACTTTGAGGGGTGGGTTGGCTAGAATAGAGAAGTCAGCGTATCTCTCCTCTTCTCTTGGCACACGCTCATTTTCAACCGCTCACTGGGTACGGTCTGAAGAATGTAGGCCAAGCAGTGGACCAGTGCGGAGATAACCACTACAGCGTGCAGGGCAGACAGCAAAAGGGGTCAGGCTACACAACACAGACTCCCTAATGTAACCACTGTCGACTGGTCGGCAGTCATCGAGCTGGTTCTGTCCTAAAACCTAATCTGGAGAGTTAAGACTAGATTAAAGCGGAAAACTGTTAGCCACACTCGTCTGATTCTTCCATACAAGCACATCGTGTAATCAAACGCGAAGCTACAACTTAGACAGATTTAAAGCATGGCAATTCACGTTTTATGGCTCCAAATCCACAGACAGTTTAACGTTAATTGCCCCATCGTGATTTGATTTCTGTCTGGCCCGGTTTTATTTGCGTTATACGAGTGTGTCTGTAATAACCGTTTAAAGCCGCGCCATGAAGGGATTACTAGAATACAGTGTAGAAATGGACATTATCACTCCAGCACATGCATCCCTTTGCTCCTTTCACTAAACGTGCTGCCAGGGATCTCACTGCTGGAATTGTGTTGGTAAAGCATTGCCGCTGCGTGTGTGTGTGGTTATGCACGTGTGTGCGTGTGTGTGTGTGTTTGTGTGTGTGTATGTGTGTGTGTGAGCGCTCACACAAGTGCGGTCAGTGATATGCATGGAAGTCGAATGACATTTAGCGAGAGCGCCGGTAGGACCACAAACGACTCGATCATAATTCGCATGCTGGGCAGAGAGTCTGGTCATGCATGTGCGGGAGAGATACATCCTCATCTTTAATCCAAGAGCTCCAAAGAGAGGCTTGATGGGGAGTGGCAAGCAATTATGTTTTCCTACCCCGAAGGCTTACGACACTGCTTAAAATTCCATCACGGAAATAACCCCCCAAAAATATTTTGTGTACACATTAGACTCAGGAAAAGCACTTTCTATGAGAAAACAAACAAGAGGAGTGGCTCTCTCCGTTCTCTAAAAACCAGCAGCAGCCTCCAAACACAATCTAGTAGTGCCAGTGTAGTTTGGCCATAAAGTCATCTCAATACACTGAAGTGTGCAGCAACACCAGCTCCTTCCTAGAAATCCACCCAGAGCTCTTTCGAGCCTCGGCCATCAAGGTACAGCAGACATTTGCATTAAAAACAAATACGTTTCCCAAAACTTGAGACTAAAACTAATGAAAATCTGTCAAACATAATTTAACACTAACAATATTTGCATTAGGCGCAGTAAATCCTAAACTCAAACTGCGCGAGGCAAGAAGTCGACTGTGTCAGAAAGAGAGAGAGAGAGAGAGAGAGAGAGAGAGAGAGAGAGAGAGAGAGAGAGATGAAATATGTACAGAGCTCTGATAGTGTGCTAACAAACTCCATTTTGTTTTGCTGCAGCCGTTTCCATGGAGCTCTCCCTCTCCTGCGCTCCCGTCTCTCCCCCCCCCCTCTCCTTTTCACTCGCCCCGTCTCCGAGAGCAGATTCAGCTGTGCGAGTCAATCCCCACTCAGCCTCCCCTCTCGCTCTTTCTTCCTCTTTGTCTCTACCTCTCTCGTCCCGCTGCCTCCTGTTGTCAGTGCAATTCACGGGGCTTCTCCTGCTTCTTTCGTCTGAATCCTTTGCTCCCTCCGCTCCTTCCACTACCTCCAATTTACTTCCATCCAATTCTCCCTCACTCTGAAACTCCATCCGGAGCGCCACTCTCTGCTCCCTAATTCCATCCCCGTTCATTATCCCACTCTCCCGCTTCTCTCTCTCCCTCCCTCCCTCCCTCTCTCCTGCTCTCTCACTTCTACACACTCTTCCTTGCTCGTTCTATTCTCTCCCCGGAATCACACCCATCTCATCATCTCTTTTCTTTCTTTCGCGTTCCTCATTAGAATCATTTTTATAATTTATGCCGAACCCCAGACGAAGCTGACACACACACATCCAGAGCACGGAATCGCAGCCCTCATGTTACGCAAACACCTCAACACACACACACACACACACACACACACACACACACACACACACACACACACACACACACACACACACACACACACACACACACACACACAAAAAATGGCCTGGCAAAGACGGGGACAGAGTGTTCACATCCCGCGCCGTGTGGAGCAATCAACAAATCTAATCATGCGTCCCTGACTGCCCTATAAAGATGGCCCAGATAGACGTCCTTGAGAAGAGGAAGGAGAGGACGGGGAAAGGGCCACGGAGAGGGGGGGAGGGAGGGAGGGAGGGGGTTGCTTACCTAGGACGCCCACGCGGTAGTTGAGAGTGATCACGATGACGTTCCCGTAGCTGGCCAGGACGCTGCCGTCGATCATGTTCCCCGTGCCCTCCATGTACGACCCTCCGTGGATGTAGACCATCACAGGCTTGGCCCCGGTGTCTCGTATGTCTGCAAGAGCGGCCATCGTTAACACATGCACATATCCCGTCCTCTCTCTCACACTCCACTGGGCAACACGGCAGTCACAACAGACACGGCTGGGGGTGGGGGGGGGGTTGGGGGTCCAGACATAGGAGGACAGCGTAGCGGGGCCGGAGCGGGGGGAGGGGGCGTCGACACCCGAACGAGCCTCACACCACAGAACCTTCCAGACACCAGCCGTATGGGAACAAAAGTATAGGGCCGAAATGGGAGTGGAACATTTGATGTGAATAACTTATTGTCAATTAGGAGGAGAAAACAACAAAACTCCCCCTTCCTCTCCCCCCCCCCCCCTCTTTAAAAACGAAATTGACAACAATTAAATGACGGTAATTGGTCCTTTCAGTCGCTAATGCAGTGGGGCGACCTGCTATTTACCTCATAGGAATCAAACTATCAGGATTAAATTTGGACGGCGGCGGGCCTCCCAGGGAACAAGACTGTTTCTCGACATAGACTCCTAGGCAGGGAGCCATTAGGCAGAATAAATAGACAGGTACCCTGACACATCCCCTTACGAGGGGAGCGCCATAACGAGAGCTGACAGTGACGGGGGACAAGCCTCGCCTAATTACACAACGCCAGGGTTTTTGTGCACACCTATCTGGGTACGGCCATATATACTGTACAAGGCTGTGTGCACCGGCATTGCGGATCATTGTGGGAGTACACTGGGGGGTTTGGGGGTTTTTGGTTCTAAATGTTTATTTATTTGATTCCAGTAGCGGGGCTTGGTTCCCAGCTGGTGCAACCCTCCAGCCAGATCGAGCAGGCAGAGCCAGTGGGGGAGAAAAAAGGAAGAAAAAGAAGAGAAAAAAAAAAAGGCTCTCTATGTGTGAGGGATGGACTGAATCACGCACCGGCTACTGAGAGCTGGGGAGAGGAGACAAGAAACTCTCTCTCTTCCTCTCTCTGTATCTCATCCCCTTTCCCTCCCTCTCTTTGTATCTCTCTTGCTCACAGACTCTGCCCTGTCTGTCTGTTTCCCTTGCTCCCGCCCCAACTCCCTCCTTATTTTCCCCTCACACTCTGTCTCTCTAAGCCTGAAAAAAATGAAAGAGAGAGAGAGGGAGGGGGAGAGGGAGGGAGGGAGAGAGAGAGAGAGAGAGAGAGAGAGAGAGAAAAAAGGCAAAAGAAGGCGGACTGAGAGCAAAAGAGAAATAGAGAGAGTGAGAGCGAGGAGAGAAAGAGAGCCGTTGGGCTCAAATTCAAAACCGCTATATTGTATTCGGGTTGCTATGGTGACCGAGTGCCGAATTTCTAAATCCTCAAGAACAGCTAATCACGAACAACATCCTGCACGACCCCATCTGCATCCAACTGCAGGAGCTTCGCGCTGGCTCCACGCGTTTTGCATTCATTCTCCCCATTTGCATTCTCCACACAGAGGACAACTACTTAAGCTACGCATTTTGTTTCCATAACGCCTTTAGGAGATCTCTGCTCTGATAAGGTTTGTATTTATTCATGATGCGCAGGAGATATTCATGGGCCTGATACGGTTAAAAGCAGGGCCATAACTTATACGCGGCGCGTCCATATTTTATGGGTTCCTTTATCATCTGGCTGGTATCTGAGAGGTATCTATGCTGAAACATGATTTATAACTGACACTTATCTACACACACTTATCTTACACAAGTAGAGGAGGGGATGCATGGGGTGAGAAAGCATGAGAGAAAAGAGGAAGGAAGAAATAGAGAGAGAACGGGAGGGTAGTAATGCTATCCGACACAGAGAGAGCCACACGAGACATTTCAACAAATGGACTACAGATACAAAGGTAATGTGAAAGAAAGGAAGAAGGGGGGGAGGGGGGGAAGGAGAGAGAAATAAGAAAAGAGATTAGTCATGTCAACGTTATCAGTCGCCTCTTTTGTTGATTGATATCATGTGGTCTCCGTGACAACAGTCACATCCCAGCGGAGGGGGAGGTAGAACCTGAAAGCTCCACTTGTCCCCAGCTATTCATTCACCCAATCAGACCCTGTCGATTTGGAGTGCGCCCCACACACACAGGATATTTTTGGTGACACTCGTGGGAGTCGTGGACTTCAATGGGACTTTTTGATTTCGGCGGGGGAGGGAGAAATATGACACCGCACTTGTTGGTGGCACGGTCATGTCCATTGTTTGGTAGCCAGTGCATCACTTCGAGCTAATGATGTCACTAGTCATGGTAACCAGTCAGATTGACAGTGTGGTTTCGTGTGCTCTAATCCACTTCAACAGGTGACTCAGAGACCACCTTGATGACAAGGGGCCCCTGAGTCAGTGGCTCTGCAAGGCAAACACATTGTTACAATACACACTCAACCGCAGCGTTCAGCATTTGGATCCGCGTCGTAGCGGTGAGCCATAAACTGGAATAGGAAAAGATTACGGAACACACTGCATGTATGCCAAGTAAACAACCTTACAACATTCTAACATGCACGTTTTAAACAGAGTAGAAATGTGAGTCAATTGAATAAACCTGCAAAGTACAAATAAATGAGCATAGAAATCAACTAAACGGGCACGCACTCAAAAAATAATTCCGTAACGTGACTGATGGGATGTGTGGAGCCTGAGAGCGCGAGCACGACAAAGCAGACAGGGGACAGACGCGCGTTCACACGTAACTCTCTCAACCCTTCCAAGCGCAACCATGCCGCATTGACAGCACACCCACAGACTCGCACAGAACCAATCGATCAGGGCAACGCAACACCACACGGGCACCCGGCAACAGAAAATAATATTAATAAATAAAACAAATCGAGCTCTCTCTCTCTCTCTCCCGCTCGCCCTCTCTCTTTCTCCCACTCGCCCTGTCTCTCTCTCTCCCGCCCTCTCTCTCTCTCTCATGCTCTCTCGCCTTCTCTCATTCTCTCTCGCTCTCTCGCCATCTCGCCCTCCCTCCATCACTCCCCCTCTTTTGTGAAAGCAGTCAGTCATAAATCTGGCAACCCGGGCCCCCACTCTCGGCCCCGGCCAGCCAGCCCCGGCCCCGGCCCCGGCCCCGGCCCCGGCCCTGTCAATCGGGAGCGGAGCAGGGACAATGGCAAGTGGAGATAAGTAGCAGCGACATCCGCCTGTGTCACCACTCCGGAGGAACATGGCGGCTGTCAGCGGCGACGGGCGCCGTCAAGAAGCGGAGGACGGGGAGCCGACAGCGCGGGGACGCGGCGTGACACGCGCCCTTCCTCTACACGTCAACGTCGTGTCGGCGCTGACCCCCGCACTCGCGCCGTGACAACTCAATTATTGGACAGGTTCACGACCATAATCGAGGAGGTGGTATTGATAAAAGCGGACGTGTAATTAGAGTGAGCAAGCAGGCGCGGGGTGGGGGGGGGGGGGGGGGAGGTTTTGGGGGATCGTGAGCGAGCTAAATGTCCATCACCCAACATCAGCGTCATAAGAGAGACCCCGGTGCTTTGCTGTGGGGACCCAGGATGGCGGCTGGACTCCGCCGCCGGAGAACACACAGTCACAGAAATGCTATTTTTCGACTCTGGGGAGGCAGTGCGAGTCAGACGAGAAGATAAAAAAAATGAAATAAGATGTTGAATAGCGGTTGCTATTTTAAGCGCCCAACCCCCAGACTTCACCAAGCCTGCAACCTAGTGGGAGCGGGGAGAGGAGAGGAACGCATTTTAACCACCCAAGAGCTCACAGCTCTAGACGAGTGAGACAAAAATTGCGCTGAAAGGGAATGGGAAATGTATCTTTATAGAAATGGCTGGGACAAATATTTTCGGCCCATGGCACTGTGCTTGTATACAAAAACGCACGTGGTGTGTGTTGGTGTGTGTGTGTGTGTGTGTGTGTGTGTGTGTGTGCTTGCGGCGTTGTGTTGAGCGTGTGCCTGTGTCTCCCCGAGATTTCCGACATCTCGACCGGGAACGTAATGGGATGAGTGACCTTTGCAGGAAGGTGACGTCTTGCCCCCTGGACGGTGTGTTTGTGCATTAAACATGCTGGGGGGAGAGCACTGCAGAAGGCTGCTTTGAAGCTGCTCTGTGAAGCTGCACTTCTGGAAGCAAGAGGCCAGGTGTGAGAAAGAGAGAGAAACAGAAACGAGAGAGAGAGAGGCGAGCGACAGAGCGAAAAAAAACACACACAAAAAAAAACAACGAAGCAAAAACCGGAGAGCGCCCGAACATACTGGGAACACGAGCGTGCCCGCCGTGGAGACCGCATAACCCCGCGGCCCCCGTAGCAAAGCCCCGGGTAGCTGAGCTGGATCACGGTGAGTGACGGTGAGCCGGAGTGGTGCTGTCATCCTCCCTAAGACCCTCCGACAGCTGTTTGGTCCCGCGGTGCACGCCGGGCTGGCCCTGTTAAAGAGTGAGCCTGCCTAAAGCTGTTGTCTCTCTTAGGCGGGCCTTGTTGCTGTTCCACGGGGGGGTTAGCCGGAGTAAGCCCAGGTGGGGCTGTGTCTTGATCTGCCGTGCACGCTCTCTTGGGCGCCCACCTCTCACACACGCACATGCGCACGCGCATGCACATACACACACACACACACACACACACACACACACACACACACACACACACACACACACACACACACACACACACACACACACACACACACACACACACAGAGACAGACAGAACAAAAACTCACACCTTGTTTAGAGCGCAGCGCCTGCAAAGTATCCCAGTGCGATCCCAAAACGGACTAATTTGGCTCCTGCCTCCACTCTCATCCTGTGCTCCTCACAAGCAACGATTGCATGTTTCGTTGTTGCCAATTATTGTATGCCGTCAAAGGCTAAAGGATCCAACCAAGAAAACAAAAAGAAAACAAAAAAAGGAAACAAAAAGAAAACAAGCAACGAGGCTCTTTCATCCTTTCCAACAGGAGCTCAAATGAAGCCCTTGTGGATGCGCCACTACAGAGCAGTGACGCTTATCAGGGAAAGAGCGGCAGAGCGGCGACGTTCCAAATATCGCCGCATAAGTGGGCTTCAAGAGGTATAATTCCTCCCTGCCGCTACATCAGAGGGAATGGGATGGCGGTGGAACGAGGAGCCAGGCCGTAGACCCCCCCCCCCACTGTCGATCCACCGCTCCCCAGGCAGCCTGGCGGAGCCCCACGGCCATGTTGGATGACGGGGAGCCAGTTGACGCCGTGCGGCGGCATTAATGCTAATACCAGCAAAGCCATGACGGGGGAGGGGCTAGGGAGGGGGGTTGTGTGTGTGTGTGTGTGTGTGTGTGTGTGGTATGCTTCAATGCTTCAGATGTATGCATGTGTGCGTGTGTGTGTTCCATGAAGGCACTTTCCTTTGATTAGAGCCCTGCCCTCAGCGTGTCAAGCGGCACACACACACGCACGCGCGCACACGCACGCACACACACACACACACACACACACACACACACACACACACACACACACACACACACACACACACCCGCACTTTCCTTTACAGTAAGAACGGGCCACTGCTTCTGACCGCACGAGAACCTCCAGGGAGAAAGAAAGAAAGAGAGACAGAGAGAGAGCAAGAGAGAGAGAAAGAAAGAAAGAGAGAGAGAGAGAGAGAACGAGAGAGAGAGAGAGACAGAGAGAGAGAGGGAACGAGAACGAGAGAGAAAGAGAGAGAGAGAGGCGGGGACACGGAAAGGAAGCCCGCCTCTCACGCACATCACAGAGCCACGGCACCCTCCACCTCCCACCCGGGAGATTTACCTCCAGCACCGGTCCGCTCGCTCCATTTACATGCCCACCTTTATCTTCCGACACCAGGTAGGTGATTGAGAGCTCCCACTTTCCTCCCTCCCTCTTTTTTTTTCTTCTTCTTTTTTTTACTGCGGCAATAACAGGCCTGTAAAAGGAAGCCTTGATTATGGCCAGGGTAAATCACAACATCTTGGCCCGCGCTCCCACGTTGCCGGGCGCCGAATTAGAAAGTACCTTAGGGCTGCTAAGGGGCTGATTGTGGCACAAACAGAGTTTGTCTGAAAGGCTCTAAAAGGGAGGCGACGAGGGAGGGAGGGAGTGGGCGGTTGAGGGAGGGAAGCAGCTGAAATATAGTTCAGCTCCCAGGGAAATGAGACTAGTATAGATAGACGGACGGACCGCCAGCCAGGAAAGACAGACAGACAGACAGAGAGCGAGAGAGAGAGAGAGAGAGAGAGAGAGAGACTGCCAACAGGAGATGACAGCACCGCCACTGAGCAGACTGCGAGCTAGAGGGGGCGAGACGGACAGGCAGACGAGACACGCCGTGTACCCGCAAAGAAAATAAAAACCCGGAGGAGGGAGAGTGAAGGGAAACCACTGCACGCTCTCCCCTTCTGTTGGCGCCGAGAGCATTGTCTCAAACGCAAATGTTTGATGTTCCCCGATAACACACACAGGAGGGGACGGTAGCCGTGTTAAGGAGAGAAAATGGCCACTTTCCCCTGTGCTGCAGCGTAGGAGACCGCTGATCACATGGAGCAGCTCAGATATTAGCCTTTAGCTCAGGGGGCTAACTCACTCCTCGGGGCTGTTTTCTCAAACAAAGGCCCCACTGTTTCGGGTGGTGGGAAGAATCCCCCCCCCCCCCTGCCGCGGGCACGCTGGGTCCCTTCCCAGTCCGTCTCACTTCAATGAAGACATATTCAGCAGAACAATGGGAATCCTCTGGATCATGTTTAGGGATTGATGGCCAACTCGCTGTCACACATGCATTAGGCACAGCGCTGTGACGGAGATTCGGCTCGCACTGCATTGTGTGCCTCTACGGTGATGCTGGGTAAATAGCATTAGTTTCGCTCGGTAAAGAATAGACTTGTCACATTTTCGCCGGGGCCGGTCGAGCGACAACAGCCCCGAGAGCGAGCCACTGTGTGTCTGCACGCAGAGGCACGCCAGCCAAAAGGGATCCTCCCCTGTCAGTGGTTTTTCCAAGGGCTCAAACGCACGGACACCGCTACTGCACGTGTGCTCGCATGCGGACATAAACACAGCACACATGCACGCGCGCGCACGCACGCACGCACGCACACACACAGAGAGAGACAGACAGACAGTCGAGCCTCAGACACACGGCAATTTGGCGTCGGATGCAACAGCTCGCCCTCGGCTTGAATGAAGAAGCACCTGCGTGTTAAAGCGGTGCCATGGCAACGCTTCCTGCTCTGTGATCAAGGCCAGCATGCGGCCTCCGTTTGGGGAGGCAAACCCACTGCCATCGGGCTGCGCCGACAGAACAGGCCCTTAAACATCTGGCAAGACCCCCGGCCAGACAGTGTCGGATGGGTTCAACAACAGAAGCACGGGCGGCAGAGAATCAGGCCTCCGTTGGATCCCTTCCACACGGAGAGGCTTGGAGCTCGGTACAGTAGAGCGCGCCAGCCGCGATGAAAGGGAGACATGATTGCATGGCTAAGACGTGCTATCCACCGCTACAGAGATCCCCACACACGGTGCGACGCCTCAATCGACCCTGTAAAGCTCTGGCCTAAGAACGCCTCCGGCGCATGTGGCAACAACTGCAACGAAAAAAACCTCCGGACACATTGAACGCCCCTCAATTTTCTCTCTCTTTCTCTCGCTCACATAAAAGCCCAAAAGCCACTCAGTCAGACTTGTATGTAGTGTGTGTGCGTGTGTGTGTGTGTGTGTGTGTGTGTGTGTGTGTGTGTCACAGGCTTATGTCACGACACCAAACATCCTTTCAGCGTCACCTGTTCAACCCCTGGCGGGGGAGGACCGGGGGGAACGGGAGGACGACAACCACATCAGAGGTTCGGGTTTCGATACGCAGGCTTAAGCCCCGACATTTCGGTGGCGGGCGGGCGGATCGTCTCCCCCCCACTAATCTCGCCAGAGATCCACCCTGAGCCAGGCATATCCCAAGATAAATATGGGAAAGTGAACAATGCGATTGCTGAGCAGCAACTTCCCCATTCCCCCCCCCCATCCTCCCTCCCCCATCCTCTCTCCCCCCCCCCCCCACCCTCTCTGTTCTAATCCGCTTCGGCAGCCTCTCCTGAGCCGCGGCTCCTCGTCTAAATCTGCTGGCAGACCGGGAGAACAGGCTGACGTTACACCGCCGCCGCCGCCGCC
Organism: Galaxias olidus; assembly: GCA_026901105.3. Classification (NCBI taxonomy): domain Eukaryota; kingdom Metazoa; phylum Chordata; class Actinopteri; order Galaxiiformes; family Galaxiidae; genus Galaxias; species Galaxias olidus. Next base: position 129,717 of record JAPMUY010002082.1, on the reverse strand, counting down.
GTCTTAGCGCCATCCTCCTTCAAGGCAAAGCCAGGAGGGCCACACCTCATTAGGCCGCCTTCGCCTCGAAAGGACCGCCTCTCTTTAAGATGGCGCCGCCCGCGCTGTGCTCCCCGAGACGCACGCCGAGGCAGATCTGTATCAGATGTTCAACCTTGGTTGGCGCTCGCGTGTATGCCAACTTGTAATGCGTGCCGGTGAAAATATTCTGTGGCGTACACGATACATTCACGCACAAACACACACACACACACACACACACACACACCCACCCAACAAATAAACAATGACCGCATTCACCTTAAGAAGAAACAAAAAAAAAGTCATGATATGGGCGAAAATAAATGGAAAAAAGTACTAACACTAATTAAGAGTAAAGGAAACCATGCACCCTTTTTTTGGTCACCAGGGAAAATACCTTCGTCTTCGTCACCGTCGTTCTCCGCTAAATCCTCGCCCTGTTTTTTAGCGTGGGCCCCTAGTATTGAAGCAGGGAAAGACACAGAGAAGCACAGGGAAATTCAAAATAGCATGTTTGTCAAGACAGAGATGGGGAGAGAGGCAGCACAGTGTTACGCCCTTACATTATCTGAAGCCATGTGTATGAATAAGAAATGTTAGTTTGAATACATCAAATTTACTCAACTTTTCTAGTTATAAAAACACAGCAGGCACATCTTATTTTGTGAAACATAATTTAAACATGACAGTTCACAGTTTAAGAGGGTTTTGTAACAGATATACATATGTAAAAAAAAAAAGAAGATTTACAATTGTTCATTCCAAAAAGGAAACACACAAGGTTGGAAACTGAGTCATACACAGCTGGTGTTAAGGGTAAGATTCTAATGGCACTTAAAATGTTTATTCGTCTCAACTTTTAAAAAGCTTGACATTTATGGTATTTTCTATCAGAGTACTGCTTTTCCCCTTGTACTCCCCTGTTGAGTTATTATGACCAAGAGAAATGTTCAAAAATCACGATTTAACGACATGGTAATTCTTCTCAAAAAAAAAAAATCCATGAATAACAAAATAAGATCTTTAAACAACCGTTCACCGTCGCTACTACCACGACTGTCAATTGACATGAAAAAACAGTGGTTCTTGGACCTCGCTACTTCCAAAGCAATATTTTTGGGTGGCGAAGGTATTGCTTATGACAGTCCTTAGGCTCCTTGGGTTAAGGAAGAGTCAGCAGGCCCTGGGTTTGGCCGTGTATGTGAGGCTCTCTGCAAACGCCTATAGTGCCTCCGACATGTACAAAATGGATGGCGGGCGTCAACAGGGATACTCTGTCACTTTGCATCGTGTCGTCTCTGTGCGTGCGTCAAACGTTGGCACCGTAGCAGGAAGTGCAAACATGCCACTCTGCATCAGTACGTCTGCATTTGACCTTGACACTTTGGTGTGACACAGCTGTATTATTTAGAGTGGGAAAAAAATATAGTATGCTATGAATTATAGAAGTAATTCACACAAACTGGCACTAGGAGTGATAGCTAACACATGCTATGAAGTCTGTGGTGTCAGCGATTATTCATGTTCTCAAACCACCGAGCATTCAGCCTCATTTATCAAATCAGTTAGAAAGCAGCCGTATTTAACTGGCTTAATTGTTACATAAAGGGTTTTTGAAAACGAAAATTTTTAAATGCGTTCGATCTTCAAACGCCACTCTCACAGTTAGCATTAATGTTGTGAATCCATGTTACTTCTGCTGGAAACGTTTGCTGCTTTCGAGAATACTAGCTCGGAACACAAACAATAGGCACACACATGAACATAAATGAGCTCTCTTACCTCTCAAAAACACACACACACACACACACAGCAGATGCTCGAGAGAGAAAGAGAGAGAGAGAGAGAGACTGAATCTAAAATTCCCTCAATACAACCAAGAGGGTCTGAGCCCCACTGAATGTAAACTGTCTCTCTTTTGATGGAGAAAGGTTCACTGACAATAGATGGGCCTCGGAGTTAAACATCAGAAAGGTCAGAATGTGGAAAGGGACTTAGTGAAATGTGAAATGTTACAGCCCTGACAATTTAAAGCTCTTACATTCAGTCTTCAATCCTCAGGTGGCCGCCATTCCCCCCCTCCCCTCTCCCTCCAAGTGCCTGTTTCTGTCTCTCATCCTGACTCTATCCTCCCCCTTCTTCACACTCCTTTTCTCTTCCTTTTCTCTTCCTTTTCCTTCTGACTCGAGTAGCTCTATTTTCCCACTCTCTTTCTGTTGTGCCTGGCGTAGAGGTTAAAGGAACAGCTTGGAAGGGACGCATTAGAGGGAGTGATGGAGAATGCAGCTGAAAGGTTAAGGAGGCTGTAATCCTGTGGTAAAGGACAGCCAAAACTCACACTGTGCCCGTCAGCTGCCCCCCCCCCCCCCCCCAAAAAAAAAAAATAGCAGGGGAAAAGAAACACCACCAAAAACGAAAAGGTGGGCCAAGATGTCTGTCTGTAACAAGGAGGAAAAACACAGGTCGCAGAGGAGGACGCAGTTCTGAGGCTATTAAGGCGACAAACTGCGTAACGGTGGCTGGCTGACGTCAGTCCCCTGTAATACAGACAACTGTTAACCCCCGATGTCCTAAAGCTGTTTAGTCACCATGCTCCTCACATTAAAGCAAGGCTGTGTGCGTGTATGCGTGTGTATGCACAAACAAATACACCTTAATAAGACACAGGCTGGTCAGGGCCTCCGGCCGGCCTCAAGCCTCTCACTGCCTGTCCGGTCCCAAACTTCTCCTCCTCTGAAGCTTGTGGTAAACAAAGAGGGGGAGCGGAGATATTGAGCCTTTGGTGGACTACCGGCTAGAGCAGAGCAACACAGCAGCACCAAGTGGGGGAGGGGGAGGGAGAAGAGAGAGTGGGGGCGCGGGTGGGTGGGGGAGGGGGGGGGGGTGCATTGACTCTGAATGGGAACTTCCTGCTTGGGCCGCGTCTTGCATCTCAAGTTACGGTGAATGAATCCCCTGACTAGATGGTTGGTTGGCTGGCTAAACGGCTGGAAGGCCGGCTGGCTTCTGTGCAGCCCCGCTCTCCCTGGATTTGTCATCCATCCCTAATTGAATTTACAGAATCATTAACTATCAAGACATCAGCTTTAATAACAAATCAGACTGGGGGGCTGAGGGGAGGGGGAATATATTGGTTGTCTTCGTCTTGGGGAAAAAAACGTTCACCATCACAGCGACAATTGGACGGTTGTGCTGTCACCCTTTCTATCTCTCTTTCTCTCTCTCTCCCTCCCTCACCCCCCACTCCCCCTCCCTCCTTTCTTCCCTCCGGCAGGGTTGAGCTAGCCATCCAAGGGGATTACCATGGTGTGTTACTGTCTGCCATGGTCCAGACACAGTCTAAGCAGGATTGGGCCTCTTTTGCCGTTTTCATAGCTCTCTGGCAACGGGAGGTCAGCCTCCCATGGAGGAGAATGTTTTTATTTTATTTTATTTGCGGGGCTCTCCGCCTGGACGGTTAATCCACAGGTTTGGCCAGCCTTTCCGGCCGTTCCACACTGGCACACGGGGATTTTGGAGCACATGGCGGCCCGCAAGCCCGGGAGGATGGGAAAGGAATGACAGTCAAGTGGTCTCCTAATCAAGCCAAGCTTTACAACAGATCTCTGGGCACTCCTCTAAAACGATCTCATGATGAGGGTTACATTCAGGGGGCAGCCCAGGCTGATTCCTCCGTGTGTTTCTATCGCGGGGTCGTATTATTTTTAGTCGTCCGGCCGGGGGAGACTCATCTCCCGAAGGAGCTACGCACTGGCCTCAAACTGGAACTATGAAAAAATGACGGGAGCACAGACAAAGCCGCACGAGGTGAAAGAGACGGGTAAACAGAGACTTGCACGGCTAGGAAAATGTAAACCCCCCCCTCCCCCCACACACACACTCTCTCTCTCAGAGTCCTTATGGCAACAAGGAGCTCATCGACGTGGGACCCCGGAGTTTGCAGAGCTCCATTAAAAGTTCAGCAATCAATTCAACAAGGTAAATACTGGGGGATAAGATAAAGAGAGTGACCTCGTCAGGGCTTGTCCTCACACAAATTAACCCATCTCCAGCCAATCCCTGGTTGCTGGGGCGACCGAACAGCGCTTAGCTGTGTCTCTCCACCTCATTACCCTCGAGTCAGTGCGAAGTGGGAGCGGGCGAGAGAAAGGAAGAAATGACGACTCCGCGACCGTGGTGCTAGGCTCCAGTGGGTCCCGCGGCGTGAGCCTCAGTCCGGGGGCCGCTGCCGCTGCCGCACGTTCGGACTGAACGCAGCGGCGGCGAGCGAGCGAGAGGGAGGGCGAGGCAATTGTGCTGATGGTGCAAGTTCTCCACCTCCACGCGACCCCGGGCGCTACCTGCCCGCACGCTGCGGTGAGGAATAACGTGGGACGGGAGGGGGAAGAGGGGGAAGGTCACCTGTTGTTCACTCAGCGATGCTCATTGAAACTGTCGGACCATTGTGCTGGAAGATTGGCAATCCTTTTTTTTTTTTTTTTTTTTTAAGGCCAACGCTGCTTATAATAGAAAAGTAGAACATCTTGGAGTAACGCTCTGAAAACACTTTCAGTGCCAAAAAAAAAACGTTTCAGAGAAACATCAGATATACGATGTTAATGTGCTGCAATAGCTTTTCGTTAACCATACTCGCGGATACAGACTGGCTTACACTGGATAAGATGGCAGTTCTGTGTGTGGGAATGAGGTGCAGAATCCAGCTGTCCGACCATGACTGTGAAAGCTGGTGGGACTTTGATCTTTTGACAGGGCACTACTACACTCAATGGTCTTAAGGCTTTCCTGGAAGAAAATGACACAATTGGATCTTTGACGTACCAGGGGCCTACTGTCTGGTCTTCGCTTAAAAATCATCTAGAAGTACAAATAGGATGTTTGTAGTCTAGGGGAGATTTAGTCTGCAGTCAATGTCAGGTCCATTCATTTAATAAACAAATGTTCAGTAATTAATTTTGAGCCTTTCAGTCCCATATTGTGAATTCTAACATTGTTTTTTTTTCGTTTTTTTATGGAACAGGTTCAAGGGCAGTGCATCTACCACTTTATAAAAGTACATTATCTGTGAGAGCTTAAGGGGGTCCATTTACATCGTTTCTATCACGACTGCTCACATGTTGCTTGGCAACAACCCAACAAGTGTTGTATCAATGATGATTAAATGCCACACTTAACACATGTATGTGAGTCACTTGGGAACCTATTCTCAACGTAAAACGTGTTTTTTTTGTCAAAAAAATAGGTAATCAAGGCGCCATAAATATTATTTAGACCAGGGGTGTATGACTCTGCTTAACCATCCAAAATCGTGCTTGTGGACTCTCCAAACAGGACATTGTTTACGTTACAACAATCAAATGCATTTAACAGAGAGAAATAAATCCTACCCAGGCTGTACAATGTATTACAAAATAATGTGTGTCCTTAATGTCCTTTAGATGTTTAACAAAAAAAAAAAATTTGACATTTCAAATTTCTCACAATACCTGTTCAGAGAGGATTAACATATACATAACAGCATTACATTAACACATTAATTGAATTTGGTGTGTTGAAAAGAAATCAACCTGCTTTGCAACCTGCTTTTCAGCAAAATGCTATTAACAAAGTCAACATGTGAGACATAAGGTACATCGTTTCTCATTAACAAACATGATGTTGAGAAGAAAAAAAAAAGTACAAGTGGTTGGGAATATTAAAAGACACGGTGTGTATTTGGGACTAATTCAGAAGCAGGATTGCCTGAAGGGTCAGATGGTCTCCAATCAAATAGGTTTACTGAAAGCAAAGTGTGTGAGTGTGCATACAGGGATGGGCCAGAAGCTGCTTCTAGCCTCCATTGAAATTTAAATCAGAGAAAATCTCCACATAATTAATTGACAGTATCTCATGCAAAATCCTGTGTTAGATATTCTCAGGATATCAGTTTACAGGCAACTCGCAAGCTCTGCTCAAGGCTAAAACATGTTATGTACTTAGTTAACTGTTTGTTAGTTTAGTGGGACTCTACTTGTGTTTGAGCTATGTTTGTGTATTATGTTCTAACACGAGTGGGAAACCCCTAAGCACGTTCACTCTGACAAATGTATGATATAGTGATACCCAACCACCCGCCCGTGAATGGTTGTGAATAATAGATTTTAGAGAAAAGATGTCCTCCGCTTACACGTGGAAATGTAATCAACAAAACAGCCTCAAATACTTTCAGTTGTTGCTTTTGACAAATGTCTTCAATAAGCCAGGGTCTGAAGTGCTGTCAGATCCGTCTGAAACATGACTTAAGTTCCATGGGCCCTCACTCCAAGTTTCATGTTTTAGAACTAAAAATTGGCAATTTTGCTTCTGACTCGAACAACCGATTAGGCATTTCCCACAAACATGAATCTGCTTCACGAGGGAAGACAGAAGTATTTGTACTGTAAAAGGGGCTCTGATGAAATAAAGATTTGAGTTGAAAACCAACCAAAAAAAAAGATCTTACACATTACCTATCTGTCGCTTGACGTTTGCATGAATCATTTCGAGGACCCAAGTGATTTGGGTTAATTTTCTTTTTTCCTCACACTACACTCGGACAGAAAAGAATGCACATACAGACACATACTCTTCCCCTCTCTCTCACACACACACACCATCAGTCATGTGTCAAGGTTAATCTGAGCTGCAAGTCCTATGTTCCTCCCAATTAGCGCTTTGATTTCAGAGTTGATAGGTGTTGATATCTTGTTGGCTTAGAGAGGACGCGACCCAGCACTCCCCTCTCTCTCTCTCTCTCTCTCTCTCTTTCTTTCGCTCCGTGTGGGCTTTCTTACATACCTCCTTTTCTACACATTTTCTTGTTGGGTTTCCTGGCACATTCCTTGGATATTCTTTTGACTGTGAAATGAATAAAAAAACTACAAAATAACAGAAGGCTCCGGGAAAAGAGCGCAGGTGACATGCAACAGGTCAGGTTAAGAGTCAACGCCCTCACCCCTCCTGGAGTCATCATCAACAACAAGAACAACAGAGGGACCCGTCCAGATCATAACTGACTAGGGTGTTTTGTTCGGCATAAACATTCCAAAATGGTGGAATGAATTTGCTGCGCTCTGGGACACAGGAAGCCCATATTCACATGCACTTCTATATAAGACCCGTTACAACCCCACGGATGCTTCAAAACTGAAGACAGTCAGCGTACCTGTTTTGCAATGACAGCTAAAAGGTATTATTTCGATATTATTGTCTTGTCTTTCTGATAAGATTATCACGTATTGCTTTTGCAGCAAGCACTTACCATCTCAAGCCCACTCTACCTTGCGTGGTGATCTCACTTACTGGAGAGGGCCGCAGTGAGTCCACAGTTTGCCTACCGTAAGTCCCTCAAAAGTAATCACAGTGAAAGGGGGGAGGGTCACAATGGCTATTTCTCATCAGAGCATTTCGCTTTTGTTGCCCGTGCAATTTAGCGGGGGGGTGAGAGGACAACCTCTGGGTGAGGTGAGGAGAGTAAGGGGTCTTACATGGTTCAGGCTGATGCCACGGGCCTCTCGTGTACCAGACAAAGAGCTGTCTCACTGACCCTACACACTAACGGGGTTCATTCTCGTATGAAGCAGGCTAGCAATGGCTACAGGCTACTATCCCCAGAACAGTCAAGACCGTGAGGGAAGGGAGGTGCACCAAGATGACTAGCTTGTGGGTCCAAAACGGTTTTCGTGTCTGTTTGGCTTTCAGTCACATTCCTGACTGTTTGGTCATTTGTGGTGTTATTGGTTTTGTTTTTTTTGGTGGGCTTACGTATTGGCCCGGAGTAAACACAAAAGAGGAACCTATAACAGTGGCATGGGAGGGGAGAGCTGGTGGAGAGACCTCATGGCAGGTCAAGTCAGGGTGAGAGGATGGGGATGGGAGGACATAGACACGGCATGCGCCAGACAACAAGGCATGCTCTGCACACAAGAGAGAGAGAAAACACCACGTCTAGCGAGAGAGTGAGAGAGAGAGACAAAGGGAGGACAGAATCAAAGAGGAGGAGGAGGAGGAGGAAGAATAAGGAGGAGGAGAGTAGAAAAAAAAAGGAGAGCTCTTTTTCTTGGTCTGCCTATACCCGACACACTCACCATCCTCGGTCGGCACATAGATGTTTAGATACAAACAATCCTCGTTTTGATCCTGTATGTGCGAGGCAACTATATCCAGGTTGAAGGTGAACCATATTGGCATCATGATCTCCGGCACGGCGTTGTGAATGTTCTGGGGACACACGGGGGCAAAGTGTGTGGCGTTCTTGATTCCCGACCAGGAGGAAGGGGCCTCGGGGGGCATGAAGCGCTTCTCCCCCACCGGCGAGGCGGCGTAAGGGACCCCCAGGTACTGGTCCACGGGCCCCAGAATCTCACTGGCCAGGGGCATCCGCACCCCTCGTAGCTTCCCGTACTGCGTGTTCACAGTGGGGTGGTAGTTTTGGCTTTGCACCGCCGCAAAGCACCAGCATAAGCAGAATATCCACGAGGCGGCGCGGAGGCCGGCGCCGCGGCGGGCCGCCTGCCAGCTCCGCGAGGGCAGCCGATTTCTCCTTGGCAAAAACCACATGGTCCGTGTGAGCGAGTGCGAGCGCAAATGACCACCATAAAACACCGGGGCTCTCTTCCCCCGCGCGCGCACACCACCGCCGACCCCCCCCACCGCCCCGCGCCCCGTCCAAAGCCGAGGCCTTGCCCGCGCCTTCACTCAGCCCTGCAGTCCAGCCCCCCGAGATCCAGTCATGGGCCGAGACACCGGAGCACAGCGGCCTGGAGGCGGAGAGAGGAGGAGGAGGAGGAGGAGGAGGAGGAGGAAGAGGTCTGGGTGAGGGAGCTCCTCGGCGGCCGGGTCCTCATTCACTGTCGGCGGGCCCTGTCGTCCGTCACTTCCCCTCTATCCCGTGCTGCAAAGAAAAAAAAGAGGTGGACAGGAAAAGAATGAATGGCGTTTCCCCGACAGCTCAACAGTTTGCCCACGCTTTCTTTATTCAATCATTTTTTTTATTGACTAGCCGAGTTCCTTCCCCCCCCCCCCCCCCCACCCCGCCACGACATAAAAACAGCTCCCATAAACACGGCAGTAGACTTAATGCTACTATCCGTCTATCGCCACCGAGGGCCTCCCATTGTAAACTGTGTGTTGAACACGGTGCTGAGTGCCCTACCTACAGTAACGCGACAAACACGGCAGGCGAACAGAGTGGAGAGCGTACCACAGGGGCTGCAACAACCCTCGCAATGATTAAACATGGCGACGTGAACCCGCGATGTTGACATTAACATTGCATGTCAACGCTGTTCAGAGGGGAATCACGGCGAATACCCGATACGAACAGGCGTGATACACGCGGAGCTGGCAAGAATGTGATCAAATTTTCATGTTTCATGTCAGGCAGCAATTTTTCTTTCCCTCCCCCTTTCGGTATAGATAAGGGCGTGACGGAATATATTTTCAATTACATATCCCTCGTTGGCTCTTTGAAAAGATCACATTTACAAAGAGAGACAGGCAGCGTGAGCGAGAGAAAAGGAGAGACAGAGAGGGGGGGATAAAAATAAGAGAGACTAAGCATACAATAGAGAGAGAGAGAGCGAGAGAGAGAGATAGGGATTAACAAGGTGTGGGTAAGAGAGAAAGTCAGACAGAGAGAGAGAGGGAGGGAGAGAGACAGAGAGAGAGAGAGAGAGCGAGAGAGAGAGAGAGAAAGAGAGAGAGAGAGACAGACAGAGAGAGTATAGAGCACGCTGCTCTCAGTGATAGCAATGTAAATGCTAATCAAAGGGTCGCGGGCTCCCCAGCAGTGGCAGCAACAACACCTTCCCTCGCTGCCTGATCAATTTTCAATTTCTGAGGCTTAGGGCCCCCTCAGCCCCCCGCGCCAACTGCTCTAGCCCCGGCTCCAATAACAATTGGGAAGAAAAAGCCGGAGTTTAGAGAAGGATATTGCATTCCAAAATGACTGCGTAAATGATTTATAATGTATAGGCACACGTTGGGAGGGCCACTAACCACTCAGGGAAAACCAATCCCGACGTTCCTGGAGGTGCCGTTATCACTCGGGCAGCCGTTCCCGCTCGCCGCCGTGGGATCAGTGGGCACGGCCGCTGGCGGATTCCGCCGCTTTTCCCCCCCTCACTCAGAGAGGCTCAATCTTATCACAAACACACACTTCGGTCGGGACGCAACTAAGGATACTTCACGTACATGGCCACCTTTGGTGCCTTTAACCCCCCCCCCCCCCCCCCCACCATCACCACCACCACCACCACCACCAGCACACACACAGACACACCCCCACTAATGGATTCCACCACTCAATCTTCGACAAACACCATCCGCACCTAGCTGTACGACGCCGAAGGAAAAAAAAAAATGCAGACATCCTAACCCGACCGCGGCCGCGGGTCGTTCCGGAGCGAGTTGTTTTGGGAGCGCCCGCGGCGCCGTGTCTCCGGTCCGACTCAGTAATCGGGACAGCGGGGGACATGGTGACAGAGTGAGTGTGTATGTTTAGAGGACATGCCAGCCAGAGGTCTTCATCTGTCTCCTCTCCCCACGCCGGTACAGCAGTGTGTGTGTGTGTGTGTGTGTGTGTGTGTGTGTGTGTGTGTGTGTGTGTGTGTGTGTGTGTGTGTGTGTGTTTGTGTGTGTAGGGGGGGGGGGGGGTGGTGTCACTTTCCCGCCCGCTCCCCTTCCTCTCGCCTCTCATCTCATCTCTGCCTGTGCCCAACCGAAGCACCGCCGAGGGAGGAATGCAGAGAGGGATTGCATGAGTTCTACCCTATCATCCTCCAGAAATATTGATCGTCTCATCTCTGTGGCCTTGCAGCCTGTAATAAATACAGTCCAAGTGTGTGTGCGTGTGTGTGTGTGAGGTGGTGGAGGGGGGGCTCCTGCTTGACACTCTAAGGGTGGTTATTAGCCCATAATGCTGTAGCGCACTTCGCTGAATTCACGCGGCAGAACCTCCCTCCTCCCTCCTCCCCGGCACTCCCGCCCCTTATTAATGTAACTTGTTAAATTCAGCTGGGCCCGTCCCCATTTATCATCATTCAAAAACACCCCGACACCACTTGGCGTGCGGCTCCTAATGCACGGCTTTCTTTAATGGAAAAAATCTACTCTTAACTTTTTCTCCCCCCTCTCTCCCCCCTCTCTCTCCCTCTCTCCTCTGTTCGTTCTGGAAAACAGGCTGAAGCCCATAAACTTACTGTAGAGGGCCCTTTGTTCTCCGCCGGTGGAGAGATCTCTGCATAGCAATAAAAGTCCAGAGTACGGAGCCAAATGTACTCCTACGCCCCCGTCCTTCTCGTCCCTGGGAGGAGGGAGCCTGAATGGACTCTGATAAAAGCCAACGGGAGCTGGAGAGTGGCTGCAGCTCGCCCCCCCCCGCCCGGCCCCCCCACCCCTCCACCCCCACCCCTCACCACACCGTGTCATTACAGTGTGGCTCCGCGGCAACAAAAGGCCCGCAGAATGGCAGCATTAGTCCTCCAGAAACACCTAAGTTCGCCCAAGTGAGTCAGCCTGACCCACACTGCTCCAATCACGGATTACAAATGGAACGAGCGTCGTTGCGTCAACGCACGGCTGAATGCCCTGTTATGTAACGATAAGAGACAGGCCGCAAAGATGTACAAAGAACTTTGGAGGCGCGCCGCGCTGTTCTCATTAAAACACAGGACTCCCAGTACCAGTAGATACCAAATGTTAATTAGCCACCTGTACTTTCCATTTGCCTCGCGCCAGAAATGAATTAGTCAATATACTTTTTTTTTTGTTGCGAGGCATACTCCGGGTTATGACAGCATTGCTTTTGAAGGCTCAAGCTTTTTTTTTGTTGTTGTTGTTGTTGTAAAAGTAGTTTCTTCTATGGTCCAACTGGCGCATGTTTATTTCAAACACTCAAAACATGGATTTCAAATCTGCCGAAGAATCAATGATGCATGCACACAACACAATGCCCAGGGGTATGCTTTTCAATGTGTGCTCTTTGGATAAGCTGGCAGGGCGGGCTTTGACGAACGACAACGCGCACGCGCGCCACATGATCAAAACGACACAGGCATGTTTCACACACGACGCCCGCAAAACAAATGCCAGGAGCAGACCCGGGTCTCAAAAAGCTTGGTGGCACGGCTGCAGCGGAGGCCAAGGGCCCAATCCAGTCCTCCTACTCCTCCTCCACCACCACCGCTGCTGTGCAGACATAGGCTCTATGCAGTCATTATTACTCAAGGGATTTGGCATCATATCAAGGACAAAGAGGCAGCATGGTCTGGCTGCTAATCACCACACGGACGCCGCTGACACATTTTGCTATTAAGACAAGCAGGCACGTGAGGAGAGGGGAGGACGGCAAACAGCGTCTCTGCTTCCCCTCGTGGCTGCCGGCTCCCTGGACTGCCGGCTCCCTGGACTGCCGGTTCCCTAGACTGCCGGCCCCCTGGACAAAGACTGCCGTGAGCATCATTACTGGGCCTGGCGAGGCCAAGCGAACTTGGGGAGGGGAGAACTTGGCAGTCCAAATAGAGACAAATTCCAGGTACGCGCGCGCGTGTGTGTGAGCGCACGTCCGTGTGTGTGTGTGAGCGCGTGCGTGTGATAAGATAAAGTACACAGTACAAATAATGGGTGGCCCATTTCTGCTGACTCTGCTTTTAAAACAACAGTGTTGTGCTTCCCGACAGACACAACAGGAGCTGATTTGAACTGGAGTTTCTTAAGCAGAGGTAGCCGAGAACCTATCTCCCAGAATGTCTCTATTGTTTCCCCCGGGAATCTCTTTGCCCATGTGTTGCTTTGAACACTGCATACAGTCTTTGGCCATTGATATGTAAAGCAGGCAAAGGAGGGGCAGGGATATGAATCAAAGTTAACCGTCTCGGCGCATTTACAGAGAACAGGATTGAAGAGCTTACATCGTACAAACTTGAAGCTTCCCCCTGCAGCTCATCATCCTAACGGCGCTATTGATCCACCACGGAGTGGCTCCCACTAGACGAGCCCACTGAAGAATATTCAAAGAAGCTAATCGCTCGCGCGGCCCCACGGGGACCTTTAGGGAAAAGCATTCGGGGGGGCGGGCGCCGGGTCCATCTCTAATCCAGCCGTATGTAAACATATTAAGACTTTACACATTGCCTACTCATTAGCGGAGCTCCACGCTCAGCCAATGCTGATCATAGTGTGGTTACGGGTTCTCTCTCACAAAGGCTTTAGAGGTAGAACCTGATTCAACTCGCCGTGGCAGTTAATGGGCCTTCCTGCAGTGCCTTAAATGGATGTTGAGGGGAAAAAATGGCCGCTGCTGTGATCCTGGCCAATTTGAAGTTAAAGGGGGGGGGGGGGGGGGGACACAAGAGAATGCCGATATGCCGGTGTGTTGCTGTGCACCACAGTACACTCAGTGCAAACGGTTAACAGCTGCAGCTGTTGGCCCTATTCAACGCAAATACATAACGGGTTCCTTTTTTTTTTTTTTTTACTCAAATGGCTGGGCATATTAATTGAGCATAATAAAAGGGCATTATGTGCCATTATGTTTAGGCGTTTGACGACATAGAATTCCATGGCTAGGCTGTTTAAATGAATGCATTTTAAGTGAACCGCACAAGCATGTGCAACAGATTATTGATTGTGATTATTGATGTGTTATTGATTAACAGTGAAATGACAAACGGGGCTTTGCAAAAACACAGACGTCAATCATCCCAACAGCCGTAGGTTGTCCGTTTCATCTGAGAAGGTAGCTTATAATAATGTGTCCAACGGACGGAATCCATGTTCAGCGTTGTGTCACATCTTGTCCCTCTGAAATAATGGATCACTAAGGATGCTCTGGATTGCCAGGTAGTACCAACAACAGTCACTTCCCTGCATCATTGCTTCACAATTGGCTATATTTGCTTTGTCAAGAAAATCAAGACCATAGAAAGCCTTTAGAAGAGAACCAGGTCTCTCGAGCTCCACGCTATGCAGGTAAATGTTTAAGGCCATCAGGCAATGTAGAACACTGCGTTTGCCACTTAGTAGCTGACTAGGTGTAGATCAATGATAAATAATTGTAGTGTGCATTGTCTTCATTTCTTTCATGTCAAAGATTGTGTCCGAGCAAGCATTGCAAAAGCCATGACGAGCTGTTCACTTGAAGGATGGCATTTTACCGTCCACCATTTCAAAGCCAATCCACATCCTTGTGAAGGCATGCAAGTCACAGCTTTATGCCACTGCATTTTCAATTACTACGTAATTTCTTACAATGAAATAGAAAAGGACTTGGAGTAGCACATTGAAGTGTGCATGCTGAGAAAATGAATGCGTTGCTGCAGTAAATGACAGCTTAAATCTAAAGTAAGCAGAATACCTTCTTTAATATGTATGAACACGTTGCACAAATGTAGAGTTGAGGGTTTTCTCAAAAATGCCTTAAACAAATCTATAAGTGAATAAGAAAAGAATGGGAGGGGGGAAAAAGCTTGATCCAGATGTAAGCTGTAACAATCTCAGAGCTAATAATACCGCAATTGCCGATGACCGACCATCATATCTGCATGTGCTGAAAGAGAAAAAATGCTATGTTCAGTCAAACATTATGATGATAATTTCATACACAGCGTGATGTTCTGCCTCCCCCCTCACACTAAACAAAAAGAGTCTTGATTTCTTGCTTTGAAACAAAAAAAAATGATATTCTTGCACAAGCATTGGTTTTCATAGCCTCGCATTTTTCTTTACAGGCATCATCATCATCATCATCATCATCATATTCATCCGCTTTGTCCGGGGTCGGGTCGCGGAGGTAGCAGTTCCAGCAGGGCATCCCAAACTTCCCTTTCCCGGGCCACATTAACCAGCTCTGACTGGGGGATTCCAAGGCGTTCCCAGGCCAGTGTGGAGATATAATCCCTCCACCTGGTCCTAGGTCTGCCCCGCGGCCTCCACCCAGCTGGACTTACCTGGAACACCTCCCTAGGGAGGCGGCCAGGTGGCATCCTTACTAGATGCCCGAACCACCTCAACTGACTCCTTTCTACGCAAAGAAGCAGCGGCTCTACTCCGAGTCCCTCACGAATGGCTGAACTTCTCACCCTATCCCTAAGGGAGATGCCAGCCACCCTCCGGAGGAAACAAATTTCCGCCGCTTGTATCCGCGATCTCGTTCTTTCGGTCATGACCCACCCTTAATGACCATAGGTGAGAGTAGGAACGAAGATAGACCGGTAGATTGAGAGCTTTGCCTTCTGGCTCAGCTCTCTCTTCGTCACAACGGTGTGATAAAGCGACTGCAACACCGCACCCGCTGCTCCAATTCTCCGGCCCCTCTCTCGTTCCATTTTCCCCTCAATCGAGAACAAGACCCCGAGATACTTGAACTCCTTCACTTGGGGTAAAGACTCATTCCCTACTTGGAGTAGACAATCCATCGGTTTCCTGCTGAGAACCATGGCCTCAGATTTGGAGGTGCTGATCCTCATCCCAGCCGCTTCACACTCGGCTGCGAACCGATCCAATGAGTGCTGCAGGTCGCAGACCGATGATGCCATCAGGACCACATCATCTGTAAAAAGCAGTGATGCAATCCTCTGCCCACCTACCCTCAGCCCCGCTCCCCCGCGTATACGCCGTGAGATCCTGTCCATGAATACAACAAACAGGATTGGTGACAAAGCGCAGCCTTGGAGGAGGCCAACCCTCACCGGAAACGAGTCCGACTTACTGCCGAGAACCCGGACACAGCTCTCACTTTGGTCGTACAGAGATTGGATGGCCCTGAGTAGAGACCCCCTCACCCCATACTCCCGCAGCACCTCCCACAGTATCTCCCGGGGGACCCGGTCATACGCCTTCTCCAAATCCACAAAACACATGTAGACCAGATTGGCATACTCCCAGGCCCCCTCAAAGATCCTTGCGAGGGTAAAAAGCTGGTCCGTTGTTCCACGACCAGGCCGGAAACCGCATTGTTCCTCCTCAATCCGAGGTTCGACTATCGGTCAAACCCTCCTTTCCAGCACCCTGGAGTATACTTTCCCGGGGAGGCTGAGTAACGTGATGCCTCTGTAGTTGGCACACACTCTCCGGTCCCCCTTTTTGAACAGGGGAACCACCACCCCGGTCTGCCACTCCTTAGGTACTGTCCCCGACTTCCACGCAATGTTAATAAGACGTGTCATCCATGACAGTCCCTCAACACCCAGAGCCTTCAGCATTTCTGGGCGGATCTCATCCACCCCTGGGGCTTTGCCACTGTGGAGTTGTTTGACTACCTCAGTGACCTCCGCCAGTGAGATTGATGCTGATCCCCCATCATCCTCCAGCTCTGTCTCTACTATAGAGGGTGGGTTTGTCGGGTTCAGGAGTTCCTCAAAGTGTTCCTTCCACCTCCCAATCACCTTGTCAGTTGAGGTCAACAACGTCCCATCCTTACTGTATCCAGCTTGGATGGTTCCCTGCTTTCCCCTCCTGAGGTGTCGGATGGCCTTCCAGAACCGCTTTGGTGCCAGCTGAAAGTCCTTCTCCCATGGTTTCTCCGAACTCCTCCCACACCCACTGCTTTGCCTCTGCCACGGCCGAGGCTGCAGTCCTTCGGGCCTGTCGGTACCTTGCAACTTCCTCTGGAGTCTCCCGGGATAGCATATCCTGGAAGGCCTCCTTCTTCAATCGGACGGCTCCCCTGACCACCGGTGTCCACCAGGATGTTCGAGGGTTACCGCCCCTTGAGGAACCTAAGACCTTGAGACCACAGCTCTCAGACGCAGCTTTAGCACTGGAGGCTAAAGCTGCGTTTTTACAGGCACTCACTCGTAAAAAAAAAAAAATTACAATACAAATTCATTTGGTAAACTGCGTCAGCTAGGCGTACCATATGCACACCCCAAGAACACTTGGGTGAAAGGGGGCTATCTTTTAGGCAGAAGAATAATTTGCCGGAAAACAATTTGTATTATGAAACTTTGCCCCCTTAAAATGGATGTTGCGTTCAATGAGCATGACTGGTTGGATTCTATGTGAGCATTCACCAGTGCCAAAAGCACAGCAGCACCATGATGCTATTTGCATGCAAATGACTAGTGTCGTTTGCAGAGAAGAGAGAGTTGAATCAGGAAAATGGAGAGTATTGTTGTGTGACAAGCGGGATTTCAGAATACACATCTTAAATCGGAGACGTGCACGAGTGCCACTTGACACAGCAAAACCCATGGCCTCCATTTCTTTACACAAAACAATAGTTTTCAGAGCATTATGGCGTAGGTCCTACTCATACAATGGCTGGAGGCAACCACAAACAAGTAATAGCTACAGCTTGAATCAGGTCTGTCTTGTGCCACACGATGCCGGGAGTTTTGCAGAAACACAATTAAGTCTCCAACCAAGAGCAGCAGGCGTCGGTGGCTTTTTACTAAAGGTCAGCTGTGATCAAGGGGTATCAATGTTGCTAAAGCCCTTTCAGCCAAGAGTCGGGCCCATATGATTACCATGTATTTCACAACATCATAATAGACACTCGGCACTAATGAGGCACTGACCTTCATCCTCAGCAAAAACAAAGACCAAACAAGTATGCCCCACTTGCACTGTGCTTCTATCAGCAGTTAACGAAGACTATATCCGAAGAGGAAATTAATGGCAGTTCAATATCAAGAAAGGCCACGGTACTTGGCACACGGTCACATGCATCTTCGAAAAAAATACGCTGCTTCTGTAATTAATGGCATTCAGGTCTTGATCTCCTGATGTGTCATATTTGTCCGAAGCCTCCGTTGCGTTGCAACAAGACAGCGCGGCTCACACCATGAATACAAATATAGAAAATAATAAAAGGGCCATAAAGGAAACATGTGCTTTAGTACTTGACCGTGTCAAAATCGACACGGTGACCAACACACACAAAAAAAAAAACACAAAAAATAAACACAGTGGGTCCATTTCAAACTTAATTTGTCCCATTAAAAGCCTGTTCAGAGCAGCAGCCAGGTGGATTTAGAGGAGCTGTAGGGGGATTAGTGATCTGATATCAATCACCACAGCTGAATCAACACCTAATCCAGCGCCATCAGAAACCCTGGCTGCTCGCCGCATTGATCTCAGCCAGGCTCCTGCTATAGGGCTCAGGGCTCGGGACTGGGCTTTTACTTGGGGGGGGGGGGGGGGGTCTTAGAGCTATCCAAAAAAGAAAATAGCTAATCTGAAATAAATACATCCAATGGAAAATCTGGTGTTTAGCCGGCAGGTATTAGAGACTGGCTGGTATATCGGCAGGCGACAACGACGGGATCCGGCAGGAAAAAATGGGGAAAAAAATGTAATTGTTGTTTCCCCTCCAAGCTGCTCTTCCAGTCAGCTGTCGAGGAAAGCAGGACACACAGACATTCCCCTTCCATCTCACCCCTTCCTTAGCATTGGCCCTGCCCACGCTGCTACTCTGAAGCCCCGTTATCTAGTCCCGAGGTTCCAGGAAGGGGTGAGCTCTGAGGGGCACCTTAAAATGGCACGGCCCTTTCTCCGGGGGGGGGTAAACAGCGGCAGGCGAAATATCATCTCTCGTTAGTGAACGCTCATCTGCATGCATCGAGATGACTGTAACCAAGGGACAAATGAAGGGCTCTTGGGAGCATAAATTTGACTTTAGTCAAAGGGAAAGGTGGGTGGGTTTCGGGGGGGGGGGGGGGGGGGGTTGTCTGAGGTTGGTGGTGGTGGCAGGATCGGCATGCTTCAATATCACACACAGAGGAAGGAACAGTGTGCCCTGACAACAGTCCTCTCGGCCTGCTCTGGCAGATGTGTCGCCTCTCCATTGACTATTCCTAATCCCATCTGAAAGCCTATTTTGGATGTCAGGCTTCTTCCTAAATTGGCTCGTGTTCTTAGTGATTGATTAAAGTACTGTAACCCAGCTTTATCAGGCGGCCCTGAACGCAGGATTTCTGCCAAATCTATTAGGTAATGCATCCTTTGTCACTGCATTGCTTTAACGTTTTTTTTGTGTGTGTGTGTGTGTGTGTGTGTGTGTGTGTGTGTGTGTGTGTGTCTTCGAGGACCCACAAGGATCCATTTAACATATTTCCTTGTGTGTGGAGAGACACGACACAAAATACTCACTCTTATCAGCCGGTTTGATAGCACAGCTGTTTCCAGATCAAACACCGGCGCGGGCTTGAGCTCACAACAACCCGTTTTTATGGCAAACGCGACATCCCGCTTCGAACACGACATCGTTCAGACTGGGAAAGGCTTGAATTTGCCAACTTATATCCCAAACAGTGTGCACGGAGATATGCCTGAAACAAATGTGATTGTGCTTGCGTTTGTTCTGGCTGTTGACGGATGACATGCTAACGTCAGAACCGCAAACGTGCGTCTCCTGACATCGCGTTAAGCAGAGGGCGATAATTCATGAGCTCTAATGGTGTAATATCCTCCGTGCCATTGAGCCCACAGAGGAGAGAAGAGGTTGCCCCGATATTATTGCTGACGCCTGAGTCCTAGACGCAGCACTTACAGTGTCTCTAGCAGGACATTATTCACTACTCTCTCACAGTCACGCACACACACACGGCCACAAGAAAAGAGTTGGCCACTATGATACAACACACACACACACACACACACACACACACAAACATACACACTCAGACACTGCATTTTGCAGAGGGCATTTAAGGTCAAACAGTGAGGCGCCACATATGGGACACCACTTCCTCCATTTACTCAACGGCCATAAACCTTAGAGACCTTATCGAGCTTTGGAAGAGAGAGGGAATGAAATAATGGAATAAAGAGGGAGTCAAATAGAAAAAGAGGAACTTCAAAGCACAATCACACAGGATAAAAGAATCCAAATAAATATGTTTCCTACATTTTTCACCAGACACCTGCAATAAAGAACTGGCATCTGGAAAGTAGGCCACATCGAAATACAACCAACAGATTTGGCCGGAGGTAAGGTTGTCCCTGCTTTGCAAAAGAATACAACAGGGAATAAGAGTCTTGCTATCATTCCTGCTTGATTAATACAGGAATATCAGCCACATACTTAATTTTACTGTAACTGTAATTACGCATAAATACATATGCATGTACACATTGCCAGTGCGCGCACACACGCTCACATTCACACACCTTTAATGCGGGAGGATACGGAGACGAAGAAAACGCTTTTTCTTCCAAACAAAATGTGATCAATCTTTTATGTAATGACTTATGTGCTTGTGCTCTACTTTGTGTCTTTCCAAGATAAATGAGAACGTTAATCCAGATTTTTCACCACGGAAACGCTCAGATACGACTCACTGTTTAATGGTTGAGATTCGGGCAAGCTCGAGCAAGTGGTCGCGTTGGATCACATCCCACTACATCAAATGCAACTTGAGGGGATATTATTTATTCATTCCGCTGTTGACATCGCAACCATGCCCTAAACGATGATACTTTGAAAACTATTCCTCTGTGCCCGGACTGTGCTGCTCTGACTGCAGCTATACCATCGAGGGGCTCACAAAGAAGGGGAAAAACACTGCTATGCCATTTTTATTTTAAACCAGGCATAAATATACAAGTAAAGAACGAAACACAAGGGGACTGTTGCTGCTTCTTTTGTAGTTACAAGCGCCTAAGAGCCTTTGTGACGAGCCACCACAACAATGAATGTGCTTCCAAGCCTTGCTGTAAAAACTGTGTGTGCCCACGAGGTCTAGACACTCTTCTCTACAGACACCAAGAGCACCACCATTGTTGTCAAATGGCATGCCACCTATTACTATTATTTACCCCCACGGTGGACAGGAAAACAATCTGGCATGAGCGGAGCCGTGTGTTTGTTTGTTTGTTTGTTTATGTGCATGCGTACACGTGTGCGTATTTGTTCCGTCGTCTTCTGCGTGTTTAAGGAGTCATGGGAGAAGTAATGCTGAGGTAAATGTATGGATAGATATTGCTCAGCAAAAAAAAAAAAAAAAGATTTGATTAAAAAAACGGCACAAGGGTCCCATACCGCAACGCTAAACTTTACTTAACAAAAGCATTTATTATGACTGTTGAAGCTAATGTCTGTTCATCTGCCTGCTTTAGCAACTACTGCCTACTTTAAGCCCTTTCTCATCACTGAACTCACAAATATTTAGTCATTGTCTGCCCATAATGAATGAGCTTATCTCAAATACCATATGCCTGCATACTGTACATCCAAAAACTGTATGACACAAGATAATACATATAGAACATACATTATATAGAACAAACAAAAGTAATGCAAATGTGATCATAAAACTATAAAAGCCATAGCCTATTATATACAGGCAATCACCACATTTGAAAAATACTTTCGGAAGATCCTTTTCCGTTTGAGTTAAAGGTCTAGATATTACGATAATAGGCCTTTTCGGATGTTCCTCTTGATGGTTTAGAACCCTTGTTAGCTCTCTGAAGAGTACTGCCTACTACTACTCAGTACAGTACTGCCTACTACTACTCAGTACAGTACTGCCTGCTACTACTCAGTACAGTACCGAACATCAGAACTTGGCACACGCCATGGGACTAGATACTAAATAAAAAAAGGTATATAAAACAAACAAAAAAAACGTCTGAAATAGATGGGAAAACCCATTTTGCTGCTTTACAATCTGATCACAGTTTTATGATATTGTCCGCAGTGTAATGTATGGGAGCCCCTCACCAGGACGGGTACGGGTTATGGACGGGGTAAGAACCCCCCACCCCCCCGTCAGATCTGAGGCCCCCAGTGAATTCTCACTTCTGCTCTGCCCATCGATATCTGTGGCAACGCCTGCCAGAAGATTTGGTAGCACTGAGCGTCAGGGGCTGTAAATCTAGGCCGGAGGTTGTGTGGGCTGCTCAGATAAATGGGATGGGCTTTGTTTTATTGCAGCATTGCTTGTCTTAACTTTCAGCGTCTACCACGGATTTAGAAAATGTGCTACTGTCCTTGGGCCTCTCTCTGAAACAGCCGCTTTGAATCTGGGGTTGACTCAGCCCTGGTGCCCCGAGATTACATAAATATCCTCTATGAGCCATCCTCCACGGCTGCCACGCTCTTCTGTTTGGCTTGTATCTTTAGTAGCGTTTTGTCTGTGAGGGGACTGCTGGTGCAAGTCTTAGATTAACAGGGAAACAGAGGCTTTATAGTTTACCCCACTTAGACGGGATTTTTCACACAATTAAAACACAAACACTAAGCATTCCACTCCAAAGGAAGAGGGGAAAGAAGACACTTTGCTCTCAGCACCCGCTAATGGGTTTGATCATTGAGTGGGTACTGAACATGTGAAGAACTGTACATGTGTTGCAGTTGTTCTTTTGTTTGTCTACTGCAGAGCACCACAATAAAAGGGAAAAAGTGGGCCAAAGAGACACAAAGCATAGCGGTCCCTGGGGAAATATGTCACTTTTTTCAGCGTCTTTTGTGATGTGAGTGCGTAACATTCGTGCTTCTTTCCTTCCTGCCTCATAACGCACAATGGGGAGAAAAGACAGCGATAACCCTTATTACGGTCAATTCTCTTTTTCTCTTTGCACCTCTGACGAAGGTTCTGTATAAAACATCAGAGGAATATCTGTTGAATCAACCCTGAGGATGGATTTGTAACTAGCGGGTGGGGCTGTTGGGTGGAGGAATTAGTCACGGTGGAGGTTCTGAGGAAACTATTCGCTACAAGGTACACAGATTTAGTAAAAAAAAAATATATATATATAAAATAATGATAATAGAGTGATGCCACCGTGTCAAGCCAGATTCTCTGTCATATACTATATATACAGCTGGCTGCTCTATATCTCTATAATTAATATATCTCACTCAACTCAATATATTTGAATGTTGTCTAATTCCTTCAGGCCGAAATCTCAAATGCTGAACCGTCAAATGACATCAATCATATAGAGTGATTTAGTCCTAGAGGTAAGGACTGTATATATTTTGTGGTCATGCAGATTAAGCTTGAGTAAAAAATGCAAACCCAAATATCCTTTCCTTTTTTTTCGGTACTGGTATTATTGTACTGCATTAACAGTAATCTTCCTCTCAATTGAACAATGTATGCAACACACTTCTTTCCTCCTTTGTGCTTCTTTGTAGACAACACTGCATGCACAATGTGCAAGGGAGGTGTATATAAAGAGAAGGCCTGCGATTAAAAAAAATAGAGAGAGAATGCCAACCGTTACGAAGGTGTTAAAAACCACTGAATCATTTAGCAATATCAAATTTGGCCAAGGGCTTCAAACTCAAGACTGAAAACCGTCAGATTAAGACGTACAAAGTGGATACAAATGCAGCGCATACATTTTTCTCATTGTTTCCATGTTGTAGTCTTTTTTTTTTTCAGGGAAAAGAAAAAAACGGAGCAGAAGTCGTCCACTGTATGAATCAAACAAACTTGGCGCACTCTTGTTTGACTGGATTTTTCCGGCCTAGAGCGCTCTTGTCGAAAGGCTTACCCGGGCTTACCTTTCTCAAACCTAACCATTTTCCTCCGGTTCTTTTCAATCTCGCGTCTTCCCTCTTTCCCTATTTGTATCCCGACTGATCCTGTCTGCATTGCCACCACTTTGCCGACGAGCCTTTCTATCCAACGGTATCATTTCGCCCTTCAGCTTCAGAGCTCACCTGCCCACCGCCATTATGTTATTCATCACCGGTACTTAAGTCCAGCTGAAATCCACGGACGGCTTTCACTGAGGGGGCCCTTGAGAGAACCCGGCCCTCTAAGGTTCTCTGGTTCTCAAACCAACCTGCCTATTGAAACAATTGCGTGGTGCAGAAAAAAATAAAGAAAACATTCCCATAAGGCCTTGCATAAGGCCCACAACCCATAATGCACTGTGCTCGAAACGTGGGATGAGTAGGCTGTGCATATTTTTGGGATAATTGTAGAAAAAATCTAAATCTACTTTGCTAAAAGGATCAGAATAGTGCCTTGAGGATGTCACCGGCTTTTCAATTAGAGGTCCACCCACATCATCCGTGTCCTCGGAAACATGCTTTAGTCCATAATGACCACGGCCGTACGGGAATTCATGAAGTTCTCCAGTTCCCCATTCCTATCTCTTGACCATTGTCACAGCGACCCACCACAGCTAACTATTAATCAAAGTTGCCGTCTTGGGAGATGTTGCTGGATGCTATTTCTGTAACTGACCCAAATATTCAGGTGGAGCTGCAATGCAATCAACTCAAGCAGGTCGAAACGAACACTTAAAATAGATTTTGTCTTATTTTGTGAAAAAAAATCAAGGTTAAATAAGACTGTTGAGAAAGGGGAGAAGCGGATGATGCAAGCAAACCCAATCTACATGTAACAATTTATTTAAACTTCTACAATTATATATACATTCACTCTCTAACCCGCTGTTCTTTATCCTTTATTAATCATTCAACTACAATCAATATCACAAAATTAAAGAACCCCCCCCACCACCACACTAATTTCCTATCTTGGTCATTTTGTCAGATTGGTATCAAGTCAATTTCCTAGCGCCTGTTCTTACGCAGGGAAAGTGATGGGGTATTGATGCTATCATTTGGGGAATGCTATAATTGTCGAGGATGGCTCCTTTAGGGAGGAACAGACGCACAGATGGGCTGCGAGCTTGATGGAGGAATTTCGATGTCCTCAAAGGCTATCGGAGAGCTTTGCCAAACTAGCGGGGGCTATAAATAGACATCCGTCAGTGAGTACAACCACATTCTTGCATCAAAACAACTCGAGCCCAAGACAACTTCACTGCCAGCCGCGTGTGGGGACAGACACTGATCAGAGGGGGGAACCAGCATCACTATTTTAAAGCGTGTTGAAGAAAGAAAGATACGTCATTTGTTTATTCTCCGGTCACACATCCTTCATATCTGCTGGAAGTCCGTCGCCTGTCTACCATGGAAACACACTGCACCATGATGCAGCAAATCAGCGTTAAACACGCACGCGATGAACAGGAGTATGATGAAGAATTCATAGGCGTTAACAAGGAGCCGAACAAGCTCGACTAAAAAAAGACCTTCAGATCCACAAAAGGAATGTGTCATCATAAGGCACTGCTTTTCAATGCCTGCCCCCAAAGAGCGGGCCCTCTTTGCAGGCACGGTGGAAAGAGAGGAGGGCCGAGGGGTGACCCAAGAGAGGTGCCAGGTGTCCTTGGGTGGAAATGTGAGAGGTGAGATCCGAGTGATGCCGGTCCCGCCGTGCCACGTCAGCCCCGCGACCTTTACATGGACGGACGCACTCGGCCGACCCGCGGAGTCACTCGGGAGTCAGTCTCCCTCGTCAAGAAATTCTCCGAATTAGGTGTGGATGTGCGCGTGTATTGGTGTGTGTGAAAGAGAGAGAGAGAGGGAGAGAGAGAGAGAGAGAGAGAGAGAGAGAGAGAGAGAGAGAGAGAGAGAGAGAGAGAAAGAAAGAGAGAGAGACACAGACAGAGGCATAGATAGAAAGAGAGGGGGGAGAGCGAGAGGGGGGGAGAGAGATAGAGAGAGAGACAGAGGGAGAGGAGAGAGAGAGAGAGATTAGGAGAGCATGTGTGATTAGAGGGCAGTGTGTGCCTGCGCTGCTGGCTCTGTGAGTGTGTGACGGCCAACCGGGGACGGAGTCAGAGGGGACACAGAGCCACAGAGAAACGGAGGGAGAGAGAGAGAGAAACAGCGAGAGAGAGAGAGAGAGAGAGAGAGAGAGAGAGAGAGAGAGAGAGAGAGAGAGGGAGAGTCTATTAATCTCCCGCTGTACTGCAGTCATTTCTCTCTTTGTCACGTGCACCCTGTGCTCGCTCACAGAGTTTAAATATTTAAAATCTGTAATCTGTCAGTATTATGAGGTTAACACACGCTCGCCACACCGGTGTCCCATCCGTCAGCCACCTCTCCAGTTCACACGGGCCCTTTACGCGCATGACACGACCCCGCCACGGGCCCCGACGCAGCTTTTTGTAGTCTGGTCTGACAATACTTTGTGGTGGGTGCCTGTTCATTTTTGAACAATGGCTCCAAGCCTGTACCACTGGACCCTGGAAGAAAATTAAGAGACAAAAAGATTAGTTCAAAGTATGAAACTGGTTGTGCATTCATATGCGTGTGAGAGTGCACGTGTGTTTGAAACGGTATTATCTAATTGTTTCCCCTGTGTAAGTGACCCTGTGACTCTGGAGGAGGTCATTAGCAGTCTTTTACTACACTGCTAAACCGTCATGAATTATTGATTTAGCGTTACAGACTTGGTCTTACACAACATATATGAATGAGTGGGGTCTAAGCGGCATGTCAGCACATGAACAGGACCCATCAGTTTGCTGTAGATTATAGCTTCCACAATGCACCACACGCACACACACACACACACACACACACACACACACACACACACACACACACACACACACACACACACACACACACACACACACACACACACACACACACACACACACACACACACACACACACTTCCTCTCTTACATACACTGTACAACCTGACAGAGGTATACATTTCCTTCAACTCGGAATTAATAAACCAGAATGAATAAACTGAATGGGATTACGGCTCCGACGACAATGACCCACATATAAATTTTGGGTGGATGGAAGGAACTCCAACGTAGCCCATTTAGCCAGCTCCATGTCATGTCTTCATACGACGAGCTTTTACTAAGCTCCTTAAGAGCCTGCCCCAGGGGGATCAATGGTGGGCTGAAGGTACTGACTGAGTCCTTATCTCTCCTCATTTAGCCCACGATTTAGAGTGACCCTGGACTCTCGCATCCTGGCTGACCCACGCTGTGCTCCGGCTCCACGGCCAAAAAATAAAGCGATGGAAAACTAAAAAAGGGGCTCGGTAATTGTTTTGGGTGGGTTATTAACGTCCAGGAAGATGAAAGGGGGGAAGGGGGGAAATGTAGGAAAGTTAGAATGTGCCCCTTCGCACAAACGACCAAATCGTTGTTTTTCCTCGTGAGTATGAGGCAGTATATAACATATATTTTAGATGTGGGATTGAGATAAGAAGAATGCCATCGGTCTATACATTTAGCAAACAATTACTGCATTATTGCTACATGCAGTATATGTATTTATATACTGCAAATTACATATTTGAGGATGATTGCATGAGTGAGGATGAGTGCTACTTAGGATAGCACCTCTGACATTAGTCAGATTTAAAGATGATAGTTTAATATGTGATATTATAGTGAGCATAACACTGTACTTTGAAAGAATCTATACCATCAAATTCCATGAATAAAATGTTTGCAATGTTCATTAGCAGATATCTGGTTGAAGATCTGAACCCGCCTTCTCTCTAGAACACTAGGTAAACCTGACCATTTATTCATGGCAGTGTTATAAAAGGTAGTACAGTCCCGTGTTCCGTTATAAATGAATGAGTCAGGTTTTATCCCCCGAGCTGGACAGGTCTAAATATAAAGTGCAGTCCTTCATCCTAGACCTCTCCCTCTCTCTCTCACTATCTCTCTCATCCGCTCCCTCCCTCTCTCCCTCGCCTCCCTCTCCATTTGCCTCCCTCTCTCTATGCGATGCATTTTTAAAAACTCTGCACTCTTTCAAATGGAAAACAATCAAAAAATAGCTCCTCTCTGCTGCTGCATTTTAGGGGATGTCGTGGATAACAAATTCAGTGGCTTCTTCTGGGGTATTTATCTCGGTGTGAATAAATTAGCCAGTATTTTAGCAAAAAGAAGAGAGCCTTCTGGCAGACATTGAGGGTGTACGTACTGTGTGACATCTGTTTTGTACTGAGAAGGATGATTGCAAGAGAATCTTCTTCCCAAGACACGAATCTTTGGCAGAGAACCCTGATAGTTGCAGAGATGTTCTTGGTCCTTGAACAATAACCCTCATTTGACAAATTGTATCTGTAGAGGAGTCCAGGCCTATTTGGCTTGCATCTCCATCCTGCTATCCAAATTAAATCAAATATCTCTTTATAGATCCTCACCTTATTCATCACAACAACAAAATGATAATACGGCATCACTTTCAATCAAATGTATTTGGTAGCTAAAAAGAAAAACGGAGACCCCTTCAGTTATCTGCACAACATAATGGCATTTTAAAAAGCACCGTTTAACAGCGAACGGAAAGGCCATATGTGAAAAGACTGATTTCGATTCTCTATTAACCATGTTATATCCATGGCTGTGGATGGTAGGATTATGACAGCGCTCCCTTGACACCTCTCGATACACACCAATTTGACTTGGGTTTAAAAGATTTCGCCTTGTCAACGCATGGAACTCTGCACAGCACCACTATTTCGTATAGCAATTAGAAATCCTGGGGACCTGGGATCATTTACATTTTAAGTGGCAATAACTTAAAAGACTGAATGCGTTCTCTAAATGAGTCGGCCTGCCCTTCCTTCTCTGACTGTACACAATAGGCAAAAACCGAAGAAAAAATAGAGAGACCATCAAAAATTATACACCTGTTTGTTATGACATTTCATAATTGGATTTCGCATTAGGCCAAGCCTTCCAACATCTGGCAACATAGCATTCTTACTCTCATTGTCATGCTGACAGATCTTAACCATTGCACATCAAAAGAAAATACAACAAAACCGATCTGTGTGTGTGTTGTTTGTTTGTTTGCTTTTTTTTGTCATTGACAAGGGGAGAACAGAAGAATGCATGTGCAATGGCAGAGTTGTCTCGGGGGTATATGCAAGGCTTAGGGGCATGTTTACGTGCATGTAGGAGATCGTTTGAGACAAGGTCAGAGGGACCCTGTCAGAGAACATTTTGTTTTCTATTTCTGTGTGGCTTACGTATCACAGCACCTCAAACGGCGAGACAAAATGTGACATAGAAAGAGCTGGAGAACTTTGAAAGGCAAAAATGAAGGCCTCCCAGAGAGCAGAAATAGCTCGCTATGTTTCCTCCATGTTGAGACAGGCCGAGTCATACTCCGGTGTATCCATATTAGGTCAGGCCCAAGTTCTACTGACCTTTTCAGCAGACAGGGAGTCTCCAGAGCCAACCCCAAGCAATACTAAGAGGCTCCTGAAGCCTTAGCACTACACTCTGCATTGCTAATTGCCTGTTAACTTCAAAGGCTATGTTTGTGTGTGTGTGTGTGTGTGTGTGGGGGGGGGGGGGGGGGGGTGCATGTGTTTGTGTGGACAACAGTTTAACGTTTGGTCATTGGGCCAGTGTGAGCGACTAGCCTATTAGCTAGATAGTCGACACTGCATGTGGCATGTGGCCCGGACCCCTTTTGATGGACACACGTTTTCCATCACCATCATACATAATTGGACAGCCCTGTTTCCAGCGTGATGAATTATGCTGTCATAATTAGTGCATGGTTAACAAGCAACACAAATTCAAGAAGTGGAGAATCCTATTTGAAACAGCGGGGAATTTAAAAAAATTGAGGTGCACTCAGTTGGAATACAAATCAAGAGGAAATTCACCAGGACTGCCGTGCATAATCCTTACATAATACTAAAGGGGAAAACAACATCTCAATAGATTCAATACACCCTTGAATCATAAACTTAATCCAAAAAATCATCATATTTCATGTTATAGGATAATTATTAATATTCATAAATGCATGCAAGACCTGTGGTATCCTTGGAAGATGCAAGAATTTTTACTTTAATGTCTGCACTTCCTAGTGAGCCCAGGAAAGCAATATCTGATGATTTCTTAAAATGTGTTTAGGTTCCAGGAAAAGCATTGCTTATTCAACAAAATCCCCATGATGACTTTTCATGGATTTTTTTTCTTTTTCAGCTTTTCGTCTTGTTGTAATTCAACTTGCACTGTTAATTATTTGTCCAACTAAGCACAACAAATAAGCCATTTATCTTTCAGCACCACCATGCGTCTAGAGATTTACAAATGGGAATACAAAAACAGGAATGAAAAATGGCATCTGCAAGTTACTTCTCATAATGCTCATAATTTGAATATCAATTGGCTGTATTTAAAACGTTAATTCTGAAGTTTCTGCACAGATCCCTTTGAATGGAATGAATGAAGGTCATTCAAAAGACAAAATCAGTGCAACGCTACTCAGCACAGACACGATAGGTGATGGACTATGCTGACTGTAAGTAATGCCCTTTGGTAGAACCAGATTGTAACTAACTTGGAGAAGCAAACTATATTTCTACTGGAAGTTCAAAATGGCATTATTTATTTGTATAATGCTTTATTACTTATTACTTAATATGTTTCACAATTATCTTGAAATTATTGAATAACATTACATTTGGGTATAATAGAAAATATGTATTGCTGAATTTGATTTAAAGCACTGACTATATCAACGTGTTCTTAGAACTTCAAGCATCTCTATGCAGTTTGCCATGGCGGATCGGTAAAAATAAACACTTAATATAAGCACCATTGCATTAGCAGGACATAAAACACTATACATTTTCACTCTCCCATATAATTCCACTAAACAATACAAAGAGCTCGTTGTTTTTAATTTAGTTATTTGTGGGACACATGCAATATACTGCTGTCACCATTACGGATATAGGCAGGCAGGCAATTCTAAGTAACAAGTGCTATTTCACGAATTCCGCACTAAAGGGTCAGCGACGTACAGCGCAGTTATAACGGTCTATTTACACATCAACCCGACACAGTTTGGATTCTGAAATCTCAAGACAAAATAAAAGGCACTGTGGTCAAGAGACACATTGTACAGCGTTTACGACAACGGCACACCGAATTTGTTCAAAACATAAGATAGGTCGTGTCGTTGGAAGTAGCCTATTGTGTGGACTAATGCTTTCCATCATTTAATCAAAATGTCTAACCAATTTAGACACGGTCGTCATCAAGTGTGCAGTGACTCACCTGCCGTGGTTTGATGCAAATTCCCCCATTCCTTGTTTTCTTGAAAATGAAAAGCCAGGACAATGTTTGTGCGCTCACTCGTAAATAGTCCTTGCAAATATCCTTAGTCTACCACTGGCGACGCTTCTCAGAATGACCTTCGTCAATGAAAAGATCCTTCATCGTCTTAACTTCGTTTACATGTTCATGCTTTTCTTACGGTTATTCCACGGGAAACCTGCTCCTCGTGCGTTTGATGTTCTTGCCTAGACACTTCGTGAGGTCTCAAAACGTTCTCCACGAGAGCGCGCAGCGCGATCTCTGCTGAAAATTCGGAAGCGCCAATGGAGATGAAGAGTCAGTGGGTAACCAAGGGGCGCACGTATCAAATTTTTGGATTGACTATTTTTCAACTAACAAAAAATCCTATTGGTTGTTTCAGTCCAACTGCATGTATATAAAATCGGCGTTTTGCATTGTATTTTAAAGGCACAATCCCATTCTTTTGGTGGTTATTGCTTTTGGTAAAAAGCTTGAATCCATATTATCAACATTTCATAGGAGGGTAATTCTTCAACTATGGTCCATTTTGGTATGGAAATTCTAACACATATTTAGAGAAATTTATTGGATGTAAGATAATGTAAGTTATATGTTTTATTTCTCCATCCTGTGTGGAAGCACTTCCTGATGGTGGCTGTGATTTAATTATTTAAATAATATACCATTTTTGTCTAACATTCAGAACGGAAAGGTGTTTTTTTAAACAAAATGATTCATATACCTTGTGTTTTCAAAATATGTAAAGCAACCATAGGCAACTTTTTTGTATTAACTTATTATCAATACTTTTCTACAGTGCACATTGCAATGTCTATGGGAGAATGAAAAAAAGTCGCCGTTCAGATCAGTCCTTTTGAAGATTAAAGTGTTGCTGTTTTAAAATACGTATATGTATAAATCTGGGCCTATTGACAAATAGAAAGTACCACAGAACGATTACAAGTTAGCAGTTTGGGATAAAAAATAAAGCCTTAACTTCAGCAACACAACGTTAGCAACACATTACTTTTCTAAGGGAGTTATTGGTAAAGTAAGAGTTACTTTTTTAAAGGAGTAACTGTAACTAAATACAAATTTCTAGTAACTAGCACAACACTGGTTGGCATAAAGCTGATTAGATCCACCAACAGTATCTGAATTCAATTCCCAGAAGTAACCCATGTCATGCATGTTCAATTTCCCACCTTATAACAAAACTAATTTCATGAAAATCAGTTCAGAATAAGGCGAGTTACAGTCGATTTTGTCTGCTTTGTTGCCTTCTCTCAATACACATTGTATTTGTCTACCCACGGATCTGGCCCGCTCCAAGATGGCAGACCTGTAGACGCATATCAGCGACATACTGCAGCGGCCTTCAAGGGATCTATGTATGTATGTCTATGGTTGATCATGCTAGCAATATGCAGTGGGCATAAGGAAGTGCGTCAGTAAATGAGGAAGAGATGCCCATACTTGGAGTATAGTCGTTGATCATGCTAGCAATATGCAGTGATATGCAGTAACAAGACGGTTAGGGGAAAATAATTACAGCAAGCAAACTGTAGAGGCAGCCAAAACCACCTCTTATAAGAAACTACCTACAGCTGCTTTAATTAAATTTCACACACAGATATGACCAAATGTATAAATCTATTTATTTCAGGATTTTAAAGATGCTATTTTTCCATTGTTTAGATGAAAAACAGCTTAAACATGTAACTAAAGTCTTTCAATCAATTTCTTACATGACACCATTATGAGTTTTCCATCCATACATTCATTTTCCGCCGCTTATCCGGGGCCGGGTCGCGGTGGCAGCAGGCTCAGCAGGGTATTCCAGCCGTCCCTATCCCCAGCAACGCTTTCCAGATCCTCCTGGAGGATCCCGAGGCGTTCCCAGGCCAGATGAGATATATAATCTCGCCAGCGTGTTCTGGGTCTACCCCGGGGTCTCCTACCAGTAGGGCGTGCCCGGAAAACCTCCAACGGGAGGCGCCCAGTAGGCATCCTAATCAGACTGTGATGAGTTTTCCAATTTAATAAATAAATTGTAACCATAACTGCATAATTTTCACTTCAACTTCAAAAATATTATAGTGTGATTGTGTTATTTTTATGATTTTTACAAAACATGTGTTGTGTCGGAGTTGACACGTGACAAACACCACTGTTGAACAATGTTCACTTTTATTATCCCTGACATAAAGTAACATACATTTTGAAATAGAACTTGGGTTATCTAAACATTAAACCATTAATGAACATTAAATTAGACGGCAGAAAATTGCGTCTTCCCTGCTCTCTATGTGCTGAAACCTACAAGCATGTTGCAAAGGTAGGACTTGCAATTAAAAAAGTAAACAAAGAAGCAAAACAAAGACAATTTAATTTAAGAATGACAATTGAACCATAGATACAGCTTAAAATTACATCTGTTAAGGCAACAAATTGAAACTAACATTTATGAAGTTTGACATTAATGAGTTCAAACTTCAAAATTAAATCAAATTGAAACTACTTTTTACAAAGTTTGAAACTTTTAAGTTAAAATGAAACAAACACAAACTCCTCTAAGGTTTTTAATTAGAGTGAGTTAAAATGAATGGTGAAATGAATTTGAAATTAAATTTGCATGGTGGCAATACTACACCTGCATTTTAATATCTTAGCATAGCCAATTAACTCTCACAGTATGTATCTGTTAACATGCATATACGGACCAAGGGTGCCTTTCTCCATCATGGTCAAGAGCAGAGCGTAGTTCTACCCAAACTGCAGGATCCAACATCATGTGCCTTTTTGTAACTCTGGGACCAGTCAGGGCTCTGGGACCTGTCTAAGAACATCTTCTGGCTGATACCAGACTATATCATCTCTCATTGGCCAGAAAAACCTGACTCATGGTTTTCAGCTGTCAGAGTCAACATCCTGCATGATGCCTGGGAAAGGATCCCAATCATAGCTGACCACACACTATTTTCCAATCAGTCCCTCATGAAGGTCTTCAATGGACTGAACTGTGGTGGTAGGTGTGATTGAGGATGTGTTTTCCAAAGAGTCTCAGTGTCGCCTGTTTGTTCCATGTCTACTGTTTGGAGACGAAAATATCTGCAAAGATGGGGCTCTGAGCAAAAGTAGCATAAAATTCGCCAGGAAATCTCTCCTGGTCTTGCAGAGACAATCTAGAGGAGCTACAGCTATTCTTTTCAAATTTCTGCGTCTGTTTTGTTGAGAAGTTCGCAAATGTCTTCGAATTTTTCTTTGCTATCTCTCTGACAATTCTGGCAACGATTTAACAACACCGTTTTCTTTTATTTTCTGGTATCTGTCTCTGTCTTTTCTGAGGAACTGGTTTTTAAGTGGATCTGATGTAATTCTTCCTCTATATGCTTTTGATCTCTCTGCTCTGGTCTTGCGCCCAATCTTACAAGAACAAGAGAAGGTGTCACATTTAAGTATCATTGGCAATTTTCTTTTACTTCGCTACCAAACAATATGAATTAGCTGAGTGTTTTTTTTAATTGTTTAATTTAACATACAATAATTTCAGTGATATAAACCAACTGAAATGCATTTATAACATTGGTATTGTCATTTCCTTTACAATGTCTTTCCCATCACAATAAACAAAGTGATGGAAATGGCTGTTGTGGAAAATTCATTTTGTCACATTTCTAAAAGAATCTCATGATATATTAGCCTGCTAATGTCCGTTTTAAAATTAGCATTAAATATACACAAAATACACACTATAAACTGTTTTTTCTTATTATTTGTACACTCGAAAGAAATATGGAATAGATG
The DNA here is from genome assembly GCA_026901105.3 of Galaxias olidus. NCBI lineage: Eukaryota > Metazoa > Chordata > Actinopteri > Galaxiiformes > Galaxiidae > Galaxias > Galaxias olidus. Next base: position 95,019 of record JAPMUY010002082.1, on the reverse strand, counting down.
GAAATGACAGCCAATAAACAAACATTTGGTTGATTTAACAAAAACGTTCCATTTTTTTACAATTATTTCTGATTTCAGTTCCCTCCATGGAGCTAACACTGTCTTCCAACCATGTGCTCTCATGTCACATAACAATTGCTGTTGTTACTAAGTATACAAACTCTAAAAATTGAATTTACATTTTGTACATTGTGGTAGAAATGACATGACCCCAAGGGACAGGCATTATTTTTATGAAAAAATAAATAAAACGCGACTATATCTAACAACACATGATACATTTCATTAAAATGGGAATTTACATGTCATTTGTATTTTAAGTTAATATTAGATCAATATTAAATCCAAAATTCAGCAGGGTTGAATGTCCAAAATCTGGCCCAGGGACAAATGAAATATGGCAAAAACCACACATAAAAGGCCACTTTTTATATTGTAAAAATAATGACTGCTCTATCATATGATTTTTGCATGCTCCTTTTGGTATCAGGTAAGTGTGCCAAAAATAAAAAATAAGAAATGTGTTTTTGTTTTTCTTATTTCCGCCAGACACAAATATTATGAGAGTTGCAGAATCACCCAGGAATGTTTCTATTCAAAAAACAATATATCTCATCAAGGCTAAGTTACAGTTCCCTCGACTCCTTTCCTGTCCTTTCCATTTCAATAAACATTATGTGGACTTTCTTTACAAATTGCAATTGATTTGAATTGTAAAGATTGACCAAGTACATTATTTTTTTGTGAATTTTTGTGCATTGGCTTTGGATAGGCATTTTTACACTCTCTGCATTAGCGATTGTATCAGTCACACTTACATAGCAAACATTAAAAGTAAGTATTAAAACTATAATTTGACAAAATGTGCATAATTTAATGAGCATTTGACAAAGATCCAAAGAAACTGTTTGCTTTCAATCTGTTTGTACTGAAGTGATACTTGAACTGTGCAATAGGCAAAAGGCGACCAGACAAAAGATTGGCTCGTCTATTTTGATTTCCATATTTATTGTTCGGAATCCTGCAGGGAGTTCAACAGAATGCCAATTGTAGAACTGGCTCACGGAGACAAATGTGCATCATTGTGCATCACTGGGCTACACAGACCCTGATTGGCTTAGAATTTATCTTTGAAGCAAGTAGCAAGAGCTTTTAAAACCCTGAACCCCCGGCCCGGCTCCAGGCCCTTGTGTGGATCTGAAGAGACTGGAGCACTTTTCGAAGTAACGGAGAGGACATTATTAAGAGTGTTCTTGATCCGTCTCAATTCTAATATCAGACCTATATACTGTAAGTGCATTGAAGTGGCCACATTTTGACATGTGAATGGATTGAACATGCACTGTGCCTCTAAATCCTGATTGACAATGGTTTAAAATGCTTGTGATGCATAGTTTATTTGTATGCACGGTACAGTTTCATGACATGTTCTTCTGCGTGGTTGCGCAAGTGTCTGCACGTGTGTATGCGAGAGTGTTATGTGTGTGTGTGTGTGTTCATATGTGGGAGGAAAAAAATTGAGAGGGAGAGGGATAGAGAGAGAGAGAGAGAGGGGGGAGAGAAAACAGAGGTGCCTCGGGGAGAAGGTGACAGATATAACACACCAGATGAGCCTTGATTGACTAGTGCAAGCTTTGAAACACACGCACACACACACACACACGCACACATACCCCTTAGAGCTGAGGAAAGTTTAATTATATCCAATGTAAGTGTATGCATTGCTATTGCGAACACAGAGTCAATTATTCTGCCATGATTATTTTGAAATAGTTCAAGGTAGAGGCACCTCAAGGCATTAGCATGCCAATGTGTTTAAAGGCCAATTTCACCCTGCATGCCTCTGGAACAAAACCCTGACAGGATTTGCATTTCAACAGAAGATCACTTTTCACTGGCCGTTTATGAAACTCAGGGCTTTAGTGGTCATTAAAATGTTTTGTTTTTTGTTTTTTTTCGGGTCTAGATGCGATACTGCATCTGTCCAGCAATCCAATGGTACTTACTTACTTACATAACATCATCTTGAAGATTGACTGGAAACAAAATAGATGGACATTAAGCAGGTACTAACTCGGTGTTCTCTCTCTTTAAATGTGGGAATTACCCGTGAGCGTGCGCCATGGCATTTATGCACTGTTTCCATCATCAACCTGCAAAGCGTAAATGAATGGAGGGCATTCATTGCCCCCTAGACATCGATGCGGACCGAATGTCTAACAAGGAACAGTTGTAAAACTCCATTGTATCCCTCACAGAGGTGCACTAGTTCCATAGAACTGTGGATTCCCAATTCCCCACACATAAAAAGAGGAATTAGAGCATTATATCCCCTGTGTGTCCCCTCTATCTCTTCTCCCTCTTTTCATTGGGAATGTGTTTAATGGCAGCTGGGGACTCTTGGCGACCCCGCCCCTTTACAGGGGGAACTAATTAGCAGGTTCCCTCCTGTCACTGCAACCACCAGATGGGTTCCCACAATGCACTGCCAATGTCAGTGAGCAAGGCCTCACAGGTTGGAGAAAAAGAAAGAGAGAGAGAGAAAAACTGCGAATTCCTTCCTTGCTTTCTTGTTTTCATCCCTCCCTATCACTTGACTTTCTCTTGCTCTCCCCTGCAATTACATTTTTTTCTGTCTATGCACTTGGTAGAGCTGATTGTCTGCATATTAAATATCTTTGCTGACAGTACTTACATATTTGCTGGCAGTATATTACATATTAGATGTGTATGATAAAGAATTTGGAAACAGCTCTTCTGAATGATTGACTTGAAATGGTCATGTTAAATGAGCAAGAACTATGCATAATAAATCAAAGCAGTCATACCATTATCATTTTCAATATGCTATAAGTAAAAAAAAAAGAAAGATTTGCACCAAATCCTAAAAACATTTATGTAAGAAATGCATGCATATTTACATATGTGAGTCTGGGTTTCGTGTTGTTTGTGCTGTTTGTGCATGTGTATGCGTGCATGTGTGTGCAGATGGATGTACCAAGAGTGAAACAAAACTATTAGCAAGAAAGCACTTGCCTCAACAAAAATGGTTCTCAAAGGCAATTTTTTTCTTTGAAATTCTTCATGCCTAGAGCGTCCAATAAATGTATCCCTGGCAAGCAGACCATAATGCTTGTCAACAATAAATGCTAGAAAAAGGCAAAGAAGTGGAGTTGATTCTACCGAGGAGCTTTGAAATGCCGTTACTATAATCAATGTAATACAGCGTGTAGTCTACACTAAGATTATGCACTTTTAGCCAATGTGGTTTAGAGATTGACACAGTTTTTGTGCAAATCCAAAACAAAAGTGATAAAGCCACCCAAAAAGTTACTTTGCAAAAGTCTGATTGAATATTGGAGGTGCGTATTGAATTGAAGGGACTGTCACAGTGAAATCCGTTTTTCTGTGCAGGTGCACTCCAGACACAGTGGGAGGGGAGCACATTGAGTGCTGGGTTTTTAAAAGGTTGGTGGGGGGAAACGAGAAAAAAAAACACATTAAGGTACATATCAAAGAAGGAAACCATGTAAATTATGTATCAAAGTGAGAGGGAACCACACGAGACAAATGCATAAACAAAGGCCCAGTAGGCAGGATGCTAGAGGAAGCAGGTAAGAAAGGGAGCGTTAACCCCAGTTTCATACAGTATGTTCACTATGTCACAGGGTCTGATGAAGGATTAACACCCACACGGTAAACTACATCACGCAATGTTTCTTCACTTTCTCGCTTACCCAATGAGTTAGTAAGTGAAAGACTGTTATCACTAAAAGCCTTCATCTGGAATACGTATTCATTATTCCCTTACCTTCTTCACCGAGTCATTAGAAAACACATTAAAGTACTTTCCTTTGAATCTAAAGCGGGGAGAATGCAGTGTGAGCAAAAGGAAAACGCAGCGAGATGAAGGTAGTCTTCGTGACCCATAAAGGCTGGCTGGTGTAGTGAACCAGCAGCATCAGCAACAACGTTTTTTTTTTGGCCATGAAAGGTCAGCTACTCCACATTTACAATGTTGCTGGCCTCTCTCTGACCGTGCAGACACTTACTTACATGTGATCCCTGTGTGCACAAATACAAAATTGACAGCATGCACACTCTCGTCCGTGTGCACGTACAGTACAGGTGTGCATGTTGGCCTGTCTACACACACACACACAAACACACACACACACACACACACACACACACACACACACAGACTTACAAACAAAAGCACATAAGTTAAGGTCAAGATCATTCAAGGTCTTTTTCAGGTTGAATTTTGTTTTTTTAATAGGAACCCTCTAAATTGGACACATAATTACATTGAAAATCAGACGTCGCTGCGGTGACTAAACCACCGAACCGTAAACTTGATCAGTGTCACTAGCATCGCACGCCCATTTATCACTCTCAAACAGTGGTATCAGGAACCCCTAGGAGGTAAGGACAGACAGGCTTCCAGGCTTCATCCCTCTCCGGTTCCATCCCGAACAGAAGCCTGGATCTCCCACCTGCAAAGTCCCCATCTGCTATCCCAGTCGAACAGCAAAAAAAAAAAAAAAAAATAGCTCCATAACCCAATAACCAGATAAGCCATCCCCGACTCTATGATGACAGCTTGTATATGATGCAGAAATATTCTGTCAAGTTTGCCGGATTTTTAAATATGATTTACAAAACAGAACAGTTTTTTTTTGTTTTCAGAATACCAAAATATTCTGCATGGATAAAATGTTTTCTCTGAACATGCACAGATTGGTTGTTCATGCTCTAAAAACCATTAGTGAAGAATCTGTCAGCATAACTGGCAGAAAATGGGAAAAATGTAATTGGTTATGGTACTGATGGTAGCTACAGTTCATACAATGTGGTGCAGTTATAGGTTCTATTGAAACATGTGACGTTATTGAAATATAACTTCTGATTGCTAAACAAGTCTATCTGTAAATAATAATAATAATAATAATAAAAACCTTAAAAAATAAAAACCTATTTACAAAAAAATTATTCCATGGCTCATTCGGCAAATGCACAACAAATTCACTAGTACACTGAGAAGAAAGTTATAGTATCCATATGAAACAGATTCCACTGGAGGTGTTTCTGTGCTGAGGGCATTCTAATGCTATTACCATGAGATCAAAAGTAATTTCTCACCCCAGATTATATCCCATGAAAAAAAGAGGTGGTGGTGGTGGTTTGTGTATTTCTCTCTCTCTCTCTATCTGTGTGTGTGTGTGTGTGTGTGTGTGTGTGTGTGTGTGTGTGTGTGTGTGTGTGTGTGAGTGGGGGGGTGAGTGGGGGGTGGGGGGGTGGGGGGGGGCGGTCCTTCTGAATACTAGCCTTAAATCCTGAGAGATGTGATATTGGGGTGTAGCTTAACAATGGTGATGGAGTGAGGACCACATCTCTTCATCAAGCAATAAATAATGCAGGGAAATCACATGAATAATTTTCCCTCTAATGGATATTGCATGCTCGGAAAGGATTTGCAGTTCCAGTTTTTAAAAATTCAGCATGTGAAATGATGCGTCGCTATGTGACAAAGTGATTTTTCGATGCAAGAGGAGAGTAGTGAAAATGCATCAGGGAGCAACTCTCAGGGAAACAGAAATATTGAAAGTGGGAGTCAGAGGGAAAGGGCATGAGAGTGATTCCCAACGGCCAAGTGATTCCCAATGCATTGATATTAGTTTATCTACCCAAAAATCTACTACTTAAGATAGACTATTGAATCTCTTTAATGAAATGCTATCCTCTAGTTTTTCCGAGAATTCCTTGACGGTAACCATTTTGGAGTTTTACTGTTATACTTCATCTTAATTTGCATTTTATGGGCCAACTAGTTTTACACACAGTAAAAGTAATGACCGTAAAATGTGATATTCCTTATAATGTACTTGCTAATTTAATTTAGCTTCTAGTGGGATAAAGGCCTGTTCTTAAAAAAAAACAGCCTTGTGTAAAGAGAGTAAGAAATAACTGATAAAAGGTGAATTTATACATTTTTGTTTCTCTTTTCTCAAACTTATACATGTTTCTATTTTCTGAAGGGTAAAAATAGTATTGTACGAAGAGGAATATGTCCCTTTAGAGAGCGTTGTCTTTACAACTGCCCATGTGGCAATTAATATAAGTTGAACTCGTTGAATAAAGTGAAAATTATAAATGTGAGCCTTCAGACCGCATAGAACAGATGCATTGCATATTCTACCAAAAAGATCACGTAGAAGCAGCCATTTTTGTTAGATGGATTCTCGGTCGTAAAATTCCAATTTAGAGTCTGATTAGAAATCAATGGAAGAAAACACCTGAACATGAGATATGGAAGGCGCGGATTAGATATCCAATCTTTCTGAATAGAAGATTGCTCATTCTTTATTCCCATCGTCAGAAGTTTGATATGGCACTTCACAGATTGCATGTGCAGTGGAAATGCAGGCTGTCACCATCGAATAAGAGGCTTGACAAGTTATGAAAATTCAAATAGCATTTCCGATAAGGCATGCTGGCTCATTCGTAACACTGTGATATATATGCCAGATGAACTTTAACAATACAATCAGATACTTTTTTATTTGCTGTCATAGTATTTTATAACTAGCAGCAGCACATCTGTCGGGAAGTAAAAGAAAAGTCTGGAGAGACATGTGACAATTTACCAAGCAACAGTAAAAAGAATATGGGAGCATTCATTAGACTTTAGGCCTATGATGCTGGCTGCCTCACCGACTTCCGCCAACCTGACGCTGAATATGCGTATGCTATCAAAGTAAAAATCAGGTCTGAAAGTTTAATGAATACAGGAATAGAAGGAGCAGCAAAAAAAAGAAAAAATGAAGTTGATTTGCTGAAGGCAACGTGGAATTGTTTCAGAGGAGCGTATCCAACAAGAGGCAGGAAACCTAGAAAGGGAACAATCGCTGAAGGCGTCTGTGTTTCACACGTGGATCTAAGAACCACCACTTGCAATTATACATACCACTGAATAAGGACATGACTGCAATCCATAAAGCCCATTTCCATGCTTTGAACTGGCTCATTCTCTGCCGTAGGACATGACTGCTCAGGTGCAAAGCGTGGTTAATTTCCCCATTTTGTTAAACCTGAAGGTGTTAAGGGATGGTTAAATGTTCTTTTACCTTTAACAAATCTGAGTTCTTGTTGTTGGACCATAGTACCATGGTACGCTTCTTGCTTCTCTCCCATTTAATAACCCCAGTAAAAAGTTCTCTCTACTCAGCTCATTCAGTTTCATGCAAATACTGTCGTAACGTGGGGACATCTAGGGTAAAGCACAAATTCGTGAAAATGTCCTACAGTAACAATAAAGTTTGACTTCCACCTACATGCGACCTATTTTAAGATCAGATTGCCCCCCGATTTACCTCCACAAACCAGTCAGCATCACCAAGTTAGTCCGCACCAGGGCTGGAGTTGCTAGGCAACTGAAGACACTTGCAGCAGACGGACTGAAATGATTCTTTGATTCGAGGAAAGATCTTATATAACGCCTAACGGGAAATTTCACATGATTATATAAAATTTTGCCTATAATTTGAGTTTACAAGAAAACAGTGTTACTTTCTTCAACATGTCTTGAAGCTAGATAATATGCCTATTTTAAATCATAATATACCTATTAACACCACTGAAAAAAGAAAGATTTTACTCCAAATTTGCAGCTTGCAGACTTGAGATAGTGGCACGTTTGCTTTGGATGAAAAGCATGAAGCACATGATATTACTATAAGACACACACTCACACACACACACACACACACACACACACACACACACACACACACACACACACACACACACACACACACACACACACACACACACACACACTAATCAATGCAAATTGGGAGCATTGAACAAGATTATTATCTCTGCACCTGCTGTGACGTGTTCTTTTATTATGTGAGGAACAGCATATTTAGTATTTCAGATAATAAAGGACACTGGAAAATATAATGCGCATTATTGCACCACTATCTGCCATTTCTCTTTTCTCATGTCAACACATGCTATAAGGGCTGCACTGCACCATGCTTCTACTACGCAAAACATGGGCCTATGTGACTAATATGTTAATTGAAGTTCATCTAGTTAATATAATCTGTGGGCAGTCACAGCCAACTGTAATTACCATTTTCTATATGGTACAAAATGGGTTGCAATGCCCCATGAGAAATGAATAAGGCTAAAGGTTAGATACCAAGTTGGGGATAACCTGTCAGAAAAATAGGAGGGATTTGTCTGTGTGGTTTGATTATAATGCATAAAGAAATTGTTAATATATTTAATATGAAAATATGTTTTCTTTTTTTCTCATTGTCTTTTATTGTACATGCAGAATCTTTCATATAGAGTTGAATTAAGATTATTTGTTTATGATTATATTGAATGACATATACCTTATCTGTAATGTCCATTCTCAAATCTAAACAAACAGCACCTCTCAGTGTCTTTATCTAGTACTGCTTGCATCAGACTTCCAACGGAGTGCCTAATAGCTTTATTTTTGCCTAATTTTGCCATGTTTAATTTATAATTTCAATTCCACCTCAAGTTCTCCTAGCAACTACAGCTAAAGAAATTCACCTCAATAAAAAAAACAAAGTATCAAAACACTACACTAGCAAAGTTTTACATTTCCATGAAGTACATATTTACGTCTGACCATTTGATAACTGGCAACCTTAGATGTTTTTCGTTCTCAAATGAAGTGGGTATTTGACCAGCTGCCTCTGTGCATGCTTACCAACCACATCTGATTGCTACAGGTTTGTTATCCCCTGGCTGGTCAGGGATTATTACTCTCACCTATGATTTGCACCAAATCCATGGTTATAAAACATTATTATTTCATTATTGGCCATACAATTATGTTATGTTGTTAATTATGAGTTGACTGAAAACGCTGAAGAGCTAAAGCATATATTATTATAAAGCCAATTTGAGATTCTGGCTATGCCACTACAACATGCACAACCCAACCAGCCCACAAAATGTGTTGAAACTTTAGCATGAATATTCTGTGGTTGATATATAATTCTGTCTGCCACAGTAAAACTCTGGTTACTTTGTCAACACTTCTTCAGAATAATGTTTTTCTTCTACATTACACATACAGCCACTTCATATGATAACTTTCCATACCGGCATGCTGATCGGTAGACCATCGCTGTTGAGCACCCCATTTTGGAAGACAAATGTCTCTATTCAAATGAATCTTTCAAGTGACTCTTCATTTCATGAGTCGTTGCATCTTCTTTACATTAAAGATATGAAGGTGACATAAAAAAAACTAAAAATGATCATTGCCAGCCACAAAGTCTAAGGGCTCAGATGCATGTGCCATGGTTGATTTGACAAGGAAGCAAAAAGAAACACACTGTGCCTTTTTGAATGCGTCTGTTTAACTTTGTTAGGCGGGGACACAAAAAAAAGAAGCTAGCACATTTGAGGTAGTACTTATGATAATCATATTAGAATATAAGGTTTCGGATTCAGAAACACAATAAGAAAAATAAATGCAGGGTAAAAACAGAATGATGATGACAGGACTAGGAGGACTAGGTGGGCACTGGTACTCTTCAAAATAAATATGTGTATTTTATGTATTTGGTTTTGAATGGAGTTATGCTGTAATCACTTATTTTTTAAACAGCGGAGCATTTTAGAATTAGGTCAGTAGAATATTTGTTAAAGGGTTTGTTTGTAAAGCTGTTATTGATAAGAGTACGCTGAGAATATTGAAACCACAACATTTAATTTGGGTGGCTGTGGAAATGGCCGGTAGTTCTATATTATGCCACTAGAGTTCACTATACAATCACCAATAGCACAGCACAAAGTGCCTCAACCAAGGTCCACCATGAATTAGTGTTTATCAGCCAAAAGATCAGGTAATCAATAGATATGTTTCTTTATGATGCATCAAAAAGGTGCTTCAGTGAAATGTAAACAACAATATGTGCATTTCCAGTCCTTTAGGAATGGAATTTTTGTATTCATTTTTCTCGCAGATTCTATGGACATAGTTCTAGGACTATGCATTTACAGACAACAATGATCTTCTTAAACCCTGGAGCCCCTGATTGTTACAACGTCTCCGGTGGTCGTGCTTCGGAGATGCTCCTCCCGAATCTTTCGCAGACTTCCCGGGCTCCTTGAAGACGGCGGGCTGGCACTCAGGAGCCTCAGACACGGGCTCTGCAGTTCTTTGTTCATACAGAGCAGGGCGATGGGGCTGGAGAGGAGCGGCAGGTCCAGCAGGAAGTCCTTGACCATCTCCTGGCAGATGGTGGGCTCCTCCATCAAAGAGAACGCAGCACCTACATTGGTGGGCCCCCCCACCCCCAGACACTTCAGTGATAATTGATCCCCTGGAGACTTTAGTGATAATTGACCCCCTCGAGGCTTCTGTCATAACTGAATGCAGTGACACCGGAGACGTTAGGCGCCAATAACATTTAGGTTTAAGCATAATGTGGCGATTCTGCACGGGTTTTTTTTATCATTGTATTTGGTGTGTATCGTATTCGGTTTGAATTAAGTATAAGCCTTAAAGGAAACATGTGTTCAAAGTGTTGATGTTAATTGCAGCAAGTTGCACATATTGACCAATTTAAGGTTAGAGTGCAAATGACAACTGTTTATGTCCAAGGGAGAGAGAGTATCTTACCTAAGAGAGTATCTTAGTTACTTACCTGGTAAATGCGCTGCCAGCGTAATCAATGAAATCAAGCTGAACACCCTGGCCAGCTTCACATTGACCACTTGGCTTCTGTGCATCACCTTAGCACTGCTGGCGATCGTGTACAGGACGTGCACGTAGAAATATATGATCAACGGTAGAAACACCACCACCTTGACCAGCACCATGATCCTCATCACCCTGTCGTTGATGAAGGAGAAGCAGCTGTCGTCGGCCGCGTCAAAGTGCTCCACGCGGTTGCCCAGGAGCCACTCGCTCAGCTCAGTCAACGCGATGGGGAGCAGGGGGAAAAGCAGCTCCAGGGCCAGGAAGAGCCTGCTGCTCACCAGACGGCCGCGCCCGCACACCACCGTGAGGTAGATGGAGAAGGTGATGAAGGAGACGTAGTGGAAGGCGGCTGAGCTGGTCACGTGCTTGGCGCTCACCATGAACTCGCAGAGCTCGGTCCCCAGCAGCCAGCGGCCTTGCTTCTTCCAGTGGATGGTCATGGGCCAGAGGCTGAGGTTGACCAGGTTGCAGCAGGTGCTGCCCAGGATGAAGACGGACACGTTCCCCCGGATCTTGCTCCTCCGGCTGAGCAGGCAGGACAGCAGAGAGACCAGGATGAAGATGTTCAGACCAAAGCCGGGCACCAGGAGCAGGATCTTAGAGGTGGCACAGAGGCTCAGGTAGGCGCCGATGCCGCAGATGGATGTCGCGGTGTGATTCATGACTGACGGCAAGGCTTTTAGAGTAAGGGGGACGGGTCTGCGGTCCTCTTTCACTGGGGAGGAGGTGGGTGTGGGTGGGTGGGTGGGGGGGGGTTGTCCCTGTAGTGGCAGACAAGACATGTTGAAGGACCATGTACGGGTTGGTGTCGTAACTGGGCCAGTGATATGGTGCAAACAGAATCTCAACTTTCCTGTCAACATGTTTTTCCGCATTCTAAGTCAGCTGACTGCCTCTTGGTTTTTAATCAACGTTGCTTTTTTCTTTCTACAAAGCCTATTGTTTTTAAGACCCTTGCCCAACGGACCCAATTACAAAAGGATACTGAACGCAAATCCCTCCCCTACTTACTGTGGAAACCCCACACGGATGATCTTCTTAGACCGAGAATCCTTGACTCCTGTAGAGTTCATTGTCTAACTAACGAATGGCACATTCAGTATATAACGAGAGAGAGAGAGAGGTCTGCAAATTTTCCTTTCATTTGACCCCTTTAAATCTCTCTCTCTCTCTCTCTCTCTCTCTCTCTCTCTCTCTCTCTCTCTTTTGATGATTTTCCTCTCAGATATTTTACAGATACCTATTGTTTACAGCAGATGTTCTAACTGTGGCTTGAGTATACTGTAGTGCTTGGATTTCTCAATAGTAAACCGTTCGATGAAGATGGCCCTCCCTCGTGTCCATTAGTATTCTTCATCAACGTTCCTTCCCACTGCAAGGTGTGTTTGCTCAAGTGGCCTGATGATATTCGACACGCACGCACCCCTTTAAGTCAGCTACTAATACTCCCAGCTTGATGTCTGAGGGCTTGTTGATTCTAGGTTTTATCTGATTAATTAGCTCGTGATCCACACATCATTAACCCAGCAACCTCCTCCTGCTCTGCCTAATGGGAGTAAAAATCCTGTTTGTTTACTTCACTAGAGCTTTATGAATGTGACACACTGATAGGCTGATTACGTAGCTAACTATTCTGATGTTACATAGCTACAAAGATAGGAAATACCATTTTTATAATCAAGCCCACTAAGATACAGTAAGTGTTTGATTTCACTGTTAACGCATGCTTGAATTTATGTTTTTTTTATATTGTAAATTAAGCATTAAGTTGCATGAGCAATGCTCATGTGTCGCATGCCAAGCTAGGTTTTAAGTCTTCCTTGCACATCAATAGAGATCATCATCACACATTCATACGCTCACACACACACACACAAACAGAAACACACATTCGCGCACAGTATATACCCTTCAGTATATTAAACATGTTTGGCTAAAGCTTTTTACAACCAGGGTTCTCTATTTTTGTATTCTCTATGGCTCTAAAGTGCAAAGGTAATTGCCTCTTCATTCATTTGAGTTTTTGTGGCTTCTCCTTGCTCTGAAAGGTTCAAGCAGACTGAAAGGTAATTGGACAGCATGGACGGGATTCTCTAATGCAGCGAGAACCGCTGGGCTGTCCGGTTGGCATCTTGCCATGCAGGCAGCTTTCACTGAACAAAAGGAAAATGGGCGGCTGAATAAGTCATTGCCACAGAGAGTTATACGCAGAAGTAGCTGAATGTCAAAGCTATGACTCAACCAAAACACTGTCTGGAATAACAGAAGAATAATATACCAAGATTTCAGCCTGTCTTATAACTATAGTGGATAGAATGTGCGGGGAATGGCATGATCCTGTATGTCTCAAAAGCATGTTGTGTTAGATGGTGTGGCGTCACCACTTTCGCTGGCTTTAGTAACTTTTGGATGTAAATGGAAAACTGCAACCATCTCCCATAAGGCCGTGGCCCCATTGAATTCAGCTTTTCCTCCAGCGTATGGAACTTTGAAGACTGGCAGAGAGGCAGACAACAGTGAAAGGTGCTGCTCCTGGAATTGATTGAAAATCAGAGCAGCCCGACAGAGCAGTTAGATCTAAACAGGCCAGAGAGAGAGAGAAAGAGAGAGAGAGAGAGCGAGAGAGAGAGAGAGCGAGAGAGAGAGAGAGAGAGAGAGAGCGAGAGAGAGAGAGAGCGAGAGCGAGAGCGAGAGAGAGAGAGAGAGAGAGAGAAAGAGAGAGGGAGGGAGGGGAGAGAGATAGAGAGAGTGAGAGAGCGAGAGAGAGAGAGAGAGAGAGAGAGAGAGAGAGAGAGAGAGAGAGAGAGAGAAAGAGAAAGAGAGAGGGAGAGTATGAGAGAGAGGTACAAAAGAGGAGCTCTGTCAGTCAATCGGGAGAGCAGATCACTCTCAAGGTGACAACTCTTTCCCAGAGACGGTTTTCAGCCAGAGAGCTTGGGCCGTGTCTGACGAAAAGCAATTTATGGCCAATGGAGGTCTGAGAGACACAGAATCTTCACTAAGCGTCAAATGTTTTCAGCAGAAAAAAACGTTTTATGGCAGGCCTTTAGTGCACCTACATATTGAGGCTCCTGCAAAATAGTTTTTTCATGGTGGGCAATTGCTCTACTGATGAAAAACAAACTGAAACAAGAAAGCATGCGCCGGGAAACAACCCTCATGGTCATATAGTATGTCCAATAACCAGCAACATTATCATTTAAATATTGTGATAATACTGTAATTTTCAGAGTGATTCATTAGATGTAGATGCCATGCTGTGTTGAATTTTTTTGATTACCCCTCATTTTGAATATCATTGTGATTTCTAGTAGAGTGTATTTTAAAGTTTATATTACAGTTTGTTTGGGGGCAATGTTCAGCATTAAATATGGGTGAGGGGAAAAGTAACAGCTTGACTTGTTTATGCTGCAAGTATCGTTACCTCAAAAAAAACTTGGCCAGAAAGTTATTTCACCAGGGGTTGTTTAGAAATATGGCTTATGAATTAATTGCCATTTGAATGAGCTCAACGCTTTAGTACCTAAAGGCAGAATATGCTTTCCCAAGATCACAAACTGGTGAGGTATGACTTTATTGCCATCTGGGGTCCTAAGCAATGCATTTTGATAGGAAGAGTATTTAGCACCCTAATACAATGGCTGTGGTCCAACAAAATCTGATGAGGGTTAAAAACTGGGCTTCTTCCAAATTCTTGTTTGGATGGAAATCCAAGGAATTCGGTTGGCCTAGAAGAATATAGTATTTTTTTTTTTTTGGTGTTTCTTCCAGCAAAAGGAAAAGACTCGTGTGGAAATCGCCGAAGCATATACAACACTCTCCAAATCACAGACTTTCTTCTTTGATCTCCTTGCCAATTTCCTAAGCTTTTGTTTTGAAAACTGACATGTTGCACGAAATCTCACTCAAGCAGAAGTTGGTGGTAGTGCAAAGTTGTCAACAAGCGCCACAACAAGAAAGTTTGTTGCATTCCGATCATGTCTATTTTTGGAAGCAAAGTAAACGGCTTTCCATAAAAAGGAAACAAATCATCTTGCTTATGTATACAGTATAGTGAAAAGCATGGTGAAACCTGCCTGCATAAAGCTTTAGTACATAATTAATGTTGTGTACTATCTCTCTTGCACACCCCTTATTTTCTTTCCAGTTCTAATCTTAAGTCCATGTAGATGAACTAATTGTTAGACTGAGAAGTCACTGCTCTGACTGACAGTAATTACACGAAGCAGTTCCACTATGTAATGATGCTGTTGGATACTGTGGATTATCTCCCTCTCTCTCTCTCTCTCTCTCTCTCTCTCTGACTCTCTCTGACTCTCTCTCTCTCTCTCTCTCTCTCTCTCTCTCTAAATGTGTTGGTTTGTTTGGGTACAGTACAGTGCAGAGCAGCCACATTTCTAGAGGCTTTATTGTACACTATTACTATTACATTTCACACAGTGATTTAGATTTTCGGTACTACTTTAGCCTTTACTGGCAAAGGCCGTGCTGGCATTCAAAAGGCAGATTCACAGAGCAGCTCTCAATTGTCCTTGAATCACTTTTTATCACTTTTCTTTGGTCGCCCAAGCTTGAGCGTATACATTACAATCCATGGGCCCGACAATGTGTCATTTGTCCGCGGGCGGCTGAATCAAGCCGGAGAGCTTCTTCATAGTGAAGCAGCATCAAGGCTTTGGGAGCCCACAACACCAAGAGAGGGTCAGAGACACTCTGAATGTTGTTTGTTTCTTTACACCCACTGCCCTCCCCCCACCTCTCTCCTTCAATCTCAAACATATTGGATAGAACTAGAAAACTGGCGTGGCGTGAAGATCAGGCCAAAGACAGATGGACAGCAGCAGGCCTAACTCCAGCGCGATTAAACCGTCATCTCGCGTCTGAGACGGGGGCCACGCCAATCGTTATGGTTAGCGTGGGCTTAGGGCAGAATGAGGGAGAGTTAATAGCAGCTGCCACAGCTATAATGGGAAAATAATCACACTGGCACTGTCACAATGTTAAACCCCTGTTTTAAAACAGGGAACAGATCAATGATCTATCTGTCTGTCAACGGAATCTCTGTCTCTGTCTCTGTCTCTCTCTCTCTCTCTCTCTCTCTCTCTCTCTCTCTCTCTCTCTCTTTCAGTCTCAGTGTCTCACCCACTGTCTTGCGCTGTCTCTTTCTCTTTATTACGTTGTTATACTTACTTCCTCAAAAACTGGTGATCAGTGGGAAAAGAAACATTCAGACTGAATAAGCCTGAGGCCAAACTAAACTTCTCTTCTTCCCTCCTTTCATTTCCTTTCACCAATGCCCAACACAACATCAAAAGAGTATGCAAAGTGTGTTGCTGTGATTGTATCCACTGTGGGACCGTCACGGAGAAGTTTCTCTAATGTCAAAGTTGAGAGGAGGGACGTCACAACGCAACATGGCTCAAAGGTGCAAAAAGTGTAATGGAGTTCTCAATAGCCCTTATTTACTATCTGGAGACAGGACCAGTCTGTTATTGATTCGGTGGTCATAATTGATACATTGAATGCATCTGACAGATTTCTTTTTGAATGAATACACAATGTCAATGATGAATTGTATCTCTAACGAAGCCATTTTTCAAGTGAATCCTGGAGCGGGTGATTTGTGTCTTGCGTAAACAGCTTTGATAAATGCCCTGTTTTGTGTGTCAGTCTTTTGCTCAATCATTTTCATGGTTAAACGAAGCAATTTGTTTTCTCGGAGCGCAATCTGGTCGGGCTGATTATACAAGCTGGTGATGTCCACCTCGATAAAAATAGAAACTCCGTCTAGTCACACACCTCTGTCGCCAATAGCAGACACCGTTTGTGGCAAGAAGCTCCAATAATTGCAAGATGTGACTTTGGTGGGAGAATGCGAGCAAACAGAGTTCTAATTACTGTAATGAATCTTTCCGGAGAGCAATTGAAAGAGTGGCATGTGAGCGGTCTGAAATAGGGGATCGTTTCTGGGCTCGCCACCACGACGTTATCCATCATTAGTTGAACAGTGCAGTTGTGAAGCAGATGATAAGGGACACGCCAACCAAGGCATTTAGATATTTAGATATGCTTTACTTCTCAAAGGTAAGTTATTCAATGACGTTGACAGAGGGCCCTGCTTGTGGTTCTCAGTGGAGAAATTTGTTGCAACAGCAGCAATTTGTTTTGTTGGTCCTGTACTGTAACAGACCCATACACCTTTTTATAGGTAGAATGTTAGATATTCATAGTACCCCACCGTACAAGAAGAGAAACTATGCATGAGTAACCATGCAGCTGATTTTGTTGATATAATGTAGGATTTGTCAGATTTCACCTTTAAAGTTTGAAGGCATTCAAATTCAGGTTTGGTGACTTAATGACTAATGAGTCTGGGGAAGAGAATATTCTAGGTCAGCTAAACGGTCAAGACAAAGAAAACACACTATTCACAATAAACACATAAACACTTTTCACAAGTCTACAGTGATTTAAGAAAAGTAATGCAAACTTCATATTTAGATTTAAAACCACATTTCTCAACATTCACTGGAACAGGTAAACTTAAATAATGGTTTAGCAAATGCTCCATTTAGATTATTCTTTTTTTATTTGACAAACCCACGAGAACAGTTTTAAGTCTGTTTAATCACTTACTCATCTGCCAAAGATCAAAAGTGCATCATTTTCACATTGTGCAAGTGTTTTGCTGATGCGAATTAAAGTAACTTGGTGCCGATACTTTATTGAACCATGTTCAATTGATTTTAAAAGGCAAATATAAAAAACACAAAAGTAGAATGCACTCCAATGCACTCGGTGCAGATTGGAACTATATATAGGGTAGCAATATTGTTGCGTGCTCATGGGTTGTAGGGTCAGAAAGTGTTGAAATAAAACACTGTTTTCAGAAGAACAAAGCTTCCCTTGAACACACAACTTTTGTGTTGGCACAATTATTCTGACTCATCACATTCTTCTCTGTGTCTTTGTGTCACACATGCAAGTTCAGGTATTTGAATCTGAGTATGTGTACACGTGTGAGTCCACAAGTGTGTGTGTGTGTGTGTGTGTGTGTGTGTGTGTGTGTGTGTGTGTGTGTGTGTGTGTGTGTGCGCGCGCGCCTGTGTCTGTCTCTGTGTGAGTATGTTTATCTATTTGTGTGCATGTTTCCAAGTGTCTTTGAGTGTCCTGCAGCTGTTCTGTACTGGAAGTCACTTCTGTGGGCACACTAGCACATAGTTACCCTAACAAACACGTAATGTGAGAGCTTTTTGCTTCAAAGCATGAATTTGTTCATCTTCCCTCAATCAATACATTCCACGTATTATTGCTAATAAGGAAATACACAGAACATAAAAATGCATGTTGAAAATGCATATGGATATATACAAAACTATGCCCTCTTAATTTGTCAAACCTGTATATGGATGTCTGCAGTTCAACAGTCCGTTAACACCAAACCGCAGGTCTTTAAGTGGTATTGCGTGCTAGTTATCTATTAATACAATACCAGCATCATTAGAATAGATTTTTTTTCTTCCATTTAATTGCCTCTCTTTACATCATTCAGTAATACACACTTGTGGTGCCCTAATGCTGACAGACAGTTCTTTATCTGTAGATCTATTAAATTGAAAGTGGTACAATCCAACCGTGGGTATCGGGAGGAGCTCATTAGTGCCATTCTAATCTCTCTTTTTTAATCACTCATCAACTACAAAGCTCACGGGAGAATCAACGAGAGGCAGATGCGCAGCACAGACGTAATTCTGATGGAACATCAACTCCCAAACATTTGGGGGTTGACCTGAAGACTGTTCTGCGGCCGACCACTGGATGGCACTGTTCTGCTGACGGGCGGGCACTCTTCGGAACCGCAGCACAGCTGCTCCACCTACGTGCATTATAACCGCACTTACATGGCTAATGGCACAGGAGCGCTTTCCCCCAAAGTGAAGGCAGTGAAGAACATTCGCCACCCACAGAACTGACATACTAGTGGGCCCAATCTGCAATTCACATTAGACAGCTCCTCCATCTCTCTCTCTCTCTATCTCTCTCAAAACGAAGGCAGTATTGTTTTGGTGCAACCATATTAGGCATGTGTCATTCATCATTCACTTGGAGGGAGGGAGAGAGAGAGAGAATGAAAGAGAAAATGAAGGGCAGGGTGGGAGAAAGGTTGGTATGTTCATTTATGTCGAGAATTTATAGTGATGTTCAGAATATGTACAAGGAGCAACCTCACGTTCGAAGCAAAAGCCAATCCCAAGCCACAGAATATGAGGATCAATGTTTCGTGATTTGTGATATGGCCTCCACCAGACAAGCCGTGTGGATCAGATGGAGCTGGTCAAAGACCGCCCGTGTGACGCGTTTCTGGAGGCAGCACGCGATTTATTCCCATGTCCAAAGCAGCGTCCTTGACTTGGACAGCTGTTTTGTACTTGAATGACAATGTGCTGATGCTCTGGAGTCTCAGTCTCCTGTGACAACAGCTTGGCAGTGGAATCGGGAGGGGGGGGCATTACTAATGCCTGCAGAGAGCGACCGAGTCCAACCGCCTTCACACAAACATTACATAGCGCACTGCCAGCTAAGTTTTTGCTCAATTTTCTCATCTTACAGTTTCCTATAACATAAAATAAAGTGGAAAATTGGCTTGAATCACTTTCCAAAAAACATAATCTGATGTGATTTGTTAGCTGGTGCTATATAAACTATCCCTGATTGTGTTGCTGACCCTTCCCTGGGCAAACTTTTGATCAGCCTTAAAAAATAAGCTTAAAACATTGCCCTGAATACAGCTCATTGTTTGCCTCTAACATACTGCTGACCTTAGCTATCTACTATTATTATTCTAATCATTATTATTATTTATTTGATAGTAGTAGTACATATGGGTTGTTTCCTTCCTCCTGTAATGTACACGGTCAAGTCGAGTGGTGTGAAGAGGCGGTGCCCTTTTAAACATGGACCACGGGGCTGGACAGCTGGCTGGCTTCACCTGAATAAACTGACCATTACATGATCGCTGCTTCTTAAAGAAGGCTCCATGGAGTTTACTCGACTTGATCATGCATTTATCTGTGGCAGAGTTGAACAATGTAGATAAATCATAGTGCTGTGGGAAAATAAAACAAATGGTTCCAGAGGTATGTGTGGTGTTCTACACACATTTCCAAATATATAGAAGGAGGGTGCTACTGTGTGTGTGTGTGTGTGTGTGAGTGTGTGTCAGTGTGTGTGTGTGTGTGTGTGTGTGTGTGTGTGTGTGTGTGTGTGTGTGTGTGTGTGGAGCTGTGATTGATAACAACAAAAACACGGTCTGATGGACAGGCTGGCGCAGTGTCCAGCCCTCACTGTCAGGGAAGGCCGTGCGCAGGGAGAATGTAGCTCATTACGCCAACACGCCTGGCTCCAATGCCAATCAGGGAACATAGTCTACAGTCCAAGCTAGTCCAGGCTGTTCCAGTTCAGTTGCAGGAAGGACAAAGACACAACGGGACAGGACATACAACAGCCAAGGAATCTGGCCAAATCATCAGTGACCCTTGGTTAAGACACACACACACACACACACACACACACACACACACACACACACACACACACACACACGCACACACACACAAATAATGCATAAATGCACATACCAAGGTACTTCCTGTTATCAGCAAAACATAATACAGTCTGTTGCATGTCATGCTGTTGTCTCTAATTTGTTATTACAGGGAGTACACTGTATCACTACCATCTCGACAAAAAATGAAAGGGTTTAATTATACATGATTATATAAAAGTGTAACATTTTATCAAATGTAAATCTTGACATTACATTACAGTTATTACCGTAAGCAGACATTTTCCCCAAAGCAACATGCAGATTTGACAGATTAGGCGGTCAAAGAAGCTCATGCCCATCCCCATTGCCCAGTTGACAGCAATTTACCATTGAGCAATTCAGTCATGTCTGGATGTTTTCTTCTAATAGCATCAGTGAAGCTATGGTATAAGAATCACTGTGTGTTTTATCTACTGACTTCGTGTATAGATAGACGAGAAGGACGCCCAGGATTGTGCCAGGAGGCTGCATGGTTCAGAAAACCATCTCCATGCTACTATTGTAACTTTAGGCATGTTTTAGTGTTAGAGAGTTTCCGATTTATTAAAAAGCACAAAAGGACACAATTAATATACAGGTAATATGTCAGACAACTACAACAGAAATGTGTTTGGGAGACGGCTACGCGGGGAGATGAACTCCTGAGGGAAGGAAATGCTGAAACAATACGAGCAATCACAGATACTCTGATTGAAGATGGAGAACAGCACGTCTGAAGCAGAATACTCATTAGAATTGTCATTATACAGGCAGATCCCCAATGGCAGATGTAATTAACCTTTATATACGTATAAGGCTATCACCTGCTGGTTGTGTTCGAATAGACTATTGTACAATTCATATTTTATTGATGCTGTTAATTATATACTTCATTATAGAGTATGCAGTCCATGGTAAAGTCCACTAGCGTGTACTGTGTTGACATCATGGTACAGGTGACCTGCCAGGGCACAGTCTACGGTCCACTTTACATTCCACTGTCCTGTTCTGTGCATTGGCAGTGTCCCATTCGTGTGCATTGGCAGTGTCCTATTCGTGTGCATTGGCAGTGTCCTATTCGTGTGCATTGGCAGTGTCCTATTCGTGTGCATTGGCAGTGTCCTATTCGTGTGCATTGGCAGTGTCCCATTCGTGTGCATTGGCAGTGTCCTATTCGTGTGCGTTGGCAATGTCCTATTTGTTTTAGCCCACAGTAGCCTCGAAAGCCTAACTTTACCAATGACTGCATCCATTTGAAATATGTTGGTAGATAAATACCTTGTGAAATATATGAATAAAATGTACTTCTGATGAACATTATGGGATCGTTATCATCCACTAGCCATCTATGTACTGTGGCCA
This sequence comes from Galaxias olidus, assembly GCA_026901105.3. NCBI lineage: Eukaryota > Metazoa > Chordata > Actinopteri > Galaxiiformes > Galaxiidae > Galaxias > Galaxias olidus. The sequence continues at coordinate 73,306 of JAPMUY010002082.1, read as the reverse complement.
CATTGTGGTACAGCAGAGACCAGTGGTCTGTGGCGCAACATGGTCACAGTGGTATATTAAAGTGCAAAGATGACTAAACGTTTAATAAAGGCAATACGACCAGCTAGGCTCAGATGTTGAACATTTTATTTATATTTCAGTCGAGATAACTTTATAAGTAGCCTAGGTAACCCATTACTGAGCTGGTAGCACATTTCAACGTTGGCTTCAAGGGTCTGCTGCTGTGAAAGATCCTAACCCAAGGCCGCATCACAAACACTTCATGAACAACCATATAGAGAGCATGTAGCTGCGAATGTATACTGAACAACAGAGCAGAGGTGGGAGGATGCTGGGGTGGAGGTGGGTGTGCGGCAACATCAGCACAGCAAGCGAAACATGGCAGCGAGCAGCCTCACAGGAGCACAGCAGTGTTTGGAGCAATGTTGTGAGTGAACTGTGGTTTGAGAGGTCCGGCTTTACAGCAATGTAAATTCATATTAGCTGGAGTCACTTGAATTGTGTCCTGTACTGCGGCTTATTTTGTCGCAAAATGTTAATGCAAATTTTTATTTAATAATAAACTGATAGCAATAGAGAATATACTTTATTTTCAATGCAAATGTTTCTGGTGAATGAAACTGATCCTTTGGAATTTTGGTGTCTATGTCACTTTTATCCACATGTAGCCTACTTGTTTTAGGTTAGCATACTTAGCCTGGAAGATAAAACAGAAATGTGCATTTCCAGTGCAAAATTATTTAAAAATTGAAAGTCCCGCCTTATCTTCAATTACTTATTGTAGGATTGCAAGAAGTCTAATTTCTATCAGAAAAGCCTAATGATTCCTAAGGCTAAGGGCCATTTAAACAATAATTTGGCATGGTCATTTATTTTCATTACAAATATTGAGTGAACCACAGATGTATTATTTAATACACATACACTCATTTCAAAAGTGTAAAGGAACTAATCATGTAGAGGGCGGCAGATATTAAATTGAAGAGTATATATAATTTCAAATTCAGTTAAAAGCTTTCTATATAGGTTCAAATTAACCATGTACAGATGTACATATGTTTTCATAACAAAGACGTGAAGCAATCAGAAAAATGGTTCAACAGCATTTCCTGATATCATCCCTCCCAGCCATTCACAGAACACTGAATGGCCATGGGGAAATGGAGGCGACACCCAATCAATTCTTTTTAATGAAAGCATTCACTTACAAAGCACAACAGACATTTCCAAGAGAGAAACGCTACGGTCAATAAATTAACTTTGCGAGGAGATGACATACGGTGACATTAGTGTGTTCATTGTGTTGGTGAAGAGGTGGCACTCTTTCAGAGTTATGATTGGAGCGCTGATTAATTCTAGTAGCCACATTCAGAGACGCTTGCTGAAGGTTAACTTAGTTTTAAAGCAGGTACAAAAAAGCTCAGATACAGTCAAAGGCCTTTTGCACAAGCTGACCTCCAAGTACTTTCATGCAAGTGAGTCCTCTGTATGCTTTTGGTGGGCAAAACACAACCAATGAGCCTCTGTCTTGGTTTAATTCCAAATAGGTTCAAATCTGGGGGAAATTTTTTTAAATAATAACTGCACGTCCTGTGTTACAGAGAAGGATATTTGATGTCTCATTCCCTTTTCATAATTGAAGTCTGCTCTTGCTAAAATCTTTGGAAATTCTATTTCATAGCAAAATCGATCTTACCAAAGTAAAACATTCAAGTAAATGCACTTTCACTGGTTAAACTAAATCAATACTTTAACTTACAGAATAATTTTATGTATTTTTAATCTTAAGCGATTGTGTTTATGTCCTAGGGAATCATTGCTTTGTGTAATATCCAGCACAATGTCATGAAAAGAATCCTTGCTGTCCAAACACTCAGGGTTGGCACTTAATATATGCATTATATATTTAATATAATACATGCATTTAATATACTGTGTAGATGTTTACTTTTCAAGGACACTGTGGTGTGGCAGAATACGTCTATGGAACCATTTATTTCATAGGGCTGTTTGGACTATAAGCTTATAAACAAGCAACGCAACAAATGTGAAAAGACAGAGATGAAAGTAGAAAAAAAGACCCTGGCTATGGCCTGGAGGGTAACAACATAATGTGTCTCTTATCCCATCCTGTTTGTCTTGTCTTCTAAACACAGCATCAGCATGGCTGGCTGCCCCCATCGTCTCCTAAACAGGGCGCCATGCCTAAGACAAACGCACCCATGTGTATATAGTGGAGAGATGGGTGGGTGAGTGGGTGGGTGGGTGCTGGAGGGTGGTGGTGGTAGTGGTGGAGACGGGCCAGGATTGGAGGATGGAGGCTGTCCCGTGAACCTATAAATAGTGCTCTGACAAAGCACCTCGGGGAGTCATCACATGCCTGACTGGCCTGCTCCAGAGAGTCTCTTCTGCTCTGAGTGGCTCTCTGGAGAAGGGGCATTCCTCATAGAGACATAGGAAACTCAGTTGACGTGAAAAGGCATCACGCAGTCCTGGGGGTGGGAACATGTTGAGTGCGGTTGAGTGCCGATCATCGCTGCGTGTGTGTGAAGATGTGTGAAGAGGTTTTGTGGGATATTGGTTAAAATGTGACGTTGAAGACGCAGGTGTGCGATGGTGTTAAATGCGTTTTAATACTTGAACGCATCACCTGATTTTCTTCACTTCTGAATTTGAATAAACGGATGACTTGCATAACATAGTAGGGTTTTGAACACTCAAGTTCGTTACTGAGGTTGGAGAAACACTCAAAATTTTAACTTAACTGGCAGCTCAGGGGATTTGTTTTTGTTTTAGCTTTAGCGTTGCTTTTCTAGGAATTATTTGTTGTACAGTTGCAACATCTACTTTTTCAAACAACCAGCACATAATTCATGACAATAGATTTTGTAAGTGCTGGATGCCAACTAGAAATTACAGATGCGTTAATTAAGGTTTGTTGAACGTTGCTTTGTGAAGCATGCCCTTCTAAAGGTCCCTGTGAAACAGGAAGACGTTTTCATTGAGTCCTGTGACTAGCTTGAAAACCGCGAGGACAGTAGGCCCACTCCTTTAACCTTTTACGCTGCTGTGATAATATTCAAAACTAAATATCAGTTGGAATCTCAGGGCTGCGTACATAGAGAGTGAGACGTTCCGTAAACTCCCAGGGGCCAAACCTCACCATAGAGCTGAACAGCAGGAAATGAAAAGGGAAATTGGGACAAAGTTACCATCAGGAGTGGCACAAAAAAAAAACTGATTACCGAACATGTTTTTTTTCCAGAGCAAGCCTATATTGCGTTCTTTTCCCATGTTGGGGCTTTTTGTTATCAGTGTGGTGCAGCACACACCCCCATAGAGCCTGGTTCAGTCAGCAGGAAACAATGACCCGGAGAAAAGCTATGGGAACGCTCAGAGAGGCTACGGAGTGCTTCTGCAGCAGTTCCTGATTTGTCTGATACGCATATCAAATAACATAGCAATGTAGTTTTGTCAGAAAAAAAATTAGGGTCCATACAAATTACATATCCCTAGAAAAAACGGAAGAGATAAGAGCCTTGTTAAAGTGTCTTTTTCCAACTTTTTCCAACTTTACCATGACTTCCACATATCAGAGGCCAGCCAAGGGCATGAGTTAGTATGCGTGTGCAATAATCACCACCGAATCTGATCATCAAGGTTGGTCTTCATGTAAATGAGCTTGACCTGGGATAGATTGATTGCATTGACTTTTTGTAATTCCAGAGGATAGTGTGATTGTGTGTGTGTGTGTGTGTGTGTGTGTGTGTGTGTGTGTGTGTGTGTGTGTGTGTGTGTGTGTGTGTGTGTGTGTGTGTAGGTGTGTGTGTGTGCGTGTGCGCATGTATGGGGTGCCAGTCTCTGATGTCCAGAAAAAGACATCCAGATTTAGACTTGTACTTTCATTATTGATACATAAAAGGAAAGTCATGTTTCCCGCTCTTTTAGTTTTGGTCCATTAAATTACCTGATTCATGAATATTAGATTTCACTTCTGAGTTCGTCAACCCTGACAAAGCCTCTATTTTGTAAAATACTGTACAGGAATTCTGTGTATCATTCATTATGCCCATTGTAAAATGGTATTAGTTGATGCATATATTTGAACATTTGTCTTACAAAACAAAACAACTATAAGAGAACCTCTGATAACAAGCCTATAGTATCTGGCTTTGTGTGAACCCTACTAGCATTTGGAAATAAGGTTTTTACATGCCCAGTGGACATAACGTTTATCAAATAGCAAGTTATAGCTTGAGCGCTATCATAATACCTTGGTAAATTGATCGTAAATATGATTGGACAACCATCTTCTTCATTGAGAGTTTACAACGTGCCATTAGAACCACGGCGGGACCTTGAGTCCACTTGAGTAGACCGTAAACCAAAATAACAATATCATAATTGACCCTAGTTGCTGCTAGTAAAAACGTTATGCTTCACATTACTTTATCGATACAATCGTCTCTTTTAAAATTGACTGATCAATATCTCTGCTTAAGTCTCTATTACAGGACCGCCTAGTTAAGTGGCGATGAGCGCTCATAATTGACTGGAGATTACATTCCGCAATGCTTGTCACATGTCACTTGTTTTGGCCATGATGGATGCTAATTTGAGACCAAACAAACAGCTCTCAATGCATCATCCCCCCCCCCCCCCCTTTTTCTTATGAGCATCCTTTATTAGCCCAGGGAAGTGGCCTTGTAGACCGTGGGCTGTGACCTTGAGCCCTGACCATCTGGCCCGGAGGTCCAGCCTGTCCACTTAGCGCAGAGGCCGGGAATAACAGTGGGCAATCAGAGGACAAAGAGGCGGCAGGCTGCCACCGGGGCTCAGGCCTGGGCTCGCCGTCTGACTGAGCCAGGTGTAGATTCAAACAGGCAACAGATGGGGACGATGAAAACAACGCTTTGGGAAGCCTGTCTGAAGCATGTTAATTGCCCGTCATCCTTTTTCTTCCGTTGCCACCAATCACGATCAAGAACGAAGGTGTGATGTCTCAGGGCTTTGAACGACAATCTTGGAACTGTAAGAGCGGAGGTGATCAGGAGCAAATGAGGTCTGATAAATGGATCAGAGATATTACCCACAAGAGGAGTGCAGCATTGAAACTGAGCGTAAAACAGGCTTGAAACAACTCCAGACCATCAGGTCTGTTGACGGCCTCTGTAAACCTTTAATTCATTATTTTAGTTGACTGACACTGTATATTTTATTTTTGGTGGGGAATATGCAAGATTGGACTAATAACACAAACATCGGGAAGACATAAGCTACAGCCAGGGTGGAGTTCTGTGTTCTGCAATCAATTAGTGTATTTCATTCCCAGAAAACAATATTGATTAGAAAAGGTGCATGGTCACGTCAAGCTAAATTAGAAAACGGGTCAGTGCATTTATTATGTTGCTTTGATGAATTGTTCCAATATGATTTGGAAAACTTAAACGAATTTCTGTCCTAAAGGGAGTACATTTGTTTGGTGATTGTTTTGAGCTGTGATTATTCACACACACACACACACACACACACACACACACACACACACGCACGCACGCACGCACGCACACACACACACACACACACACACACACACACACACACACACACACACACACACACACACACACACACACACATACCCACATACAAATGGACAAGAATCTACCGTATAGTGCAGTCTTTTATCAACTTGACTTCTTCAAAAAACATGGAATACGCTAGAACAAAATAAGTATAGTATTTATTACAACTTTAGTGTAAAATAATCTTTAGAGTTTGGAATAGTACACTAAATCTAAAGTTGTGTGGTTAAATAAACGTTGCCAAAGTGAAAAGCAAGTTTATGTTGCAAGCATGTTTAATAAGGGCCAATGCTATTTCAGAGACCAATGCCACGGAGAGAATAAACTAAGAATCCAGACGTTGGCAATTGCACGTCTTCTTAGGATGAGGTTGCCCTCTCCTCCCCCACTGTACTGAAAATAGTGCTTTGCTTTGGCTAATGATACCAAGTGTGCAATTATCCCACATAGGTTTTTTTAATGACAGGCATTGACAACAGTTGAACCTGCCCTTTGTATGTCTCACTTCCCCTTCCTGTAGCGCTGTCACATTATGTTTTGCCCACCAAGGCAAAACCTTAGAGGCTGGGGATTTTAAAATACATACTTATAGCTGGCACTAAGTAGCATTTGGGGTTGTGCCATTTTCCTTATAATTCTGTTTACTTCTGACATCAAGTAATTATATCTTTATACAAATGGATTGACTTTATTTTTATCTTGGAATTCATGACCACAAATACCAATGTTTTCCTAGATTTGAAGAATGTGGCGCTTTTATGAACAAAATGGGGCTGAACAAATGTGTCACAAATGTCAGATATAGACGTTTTTTTGTTCGGTGCTTAGAAGTAGTTAGGTAGCAGTACAAAAGAGCAATGTTCTTCCGAAGTCTACAATCAAGGCATCATGAATCATAAAAATGACGAGTCGTTGGCATACAAATTCAGAGCTTCATTCGAAAAATAAAAACAGTTTGTGAGCAGATGGATTCTATTGGCTGGTTTAATCACGGCGATGTACTCTGTTGTTGTAGTCTGCGGGCGGCTGAGGCATCACCTCTCCCACACGGTGGGTGACTGCACAGATACAGGTCCCGTTCAATCAATCACCTCATAGAGCCCCAGCCCCATGCAACAGCGCTCAGGTGGTGATGAGTGTCTGGGCCAAGAGCCAAGGAATCCCAGACGGGCAGCAAATAGGCAGAGCCCGCTACCACGCTGCCACCTTGCTTGACGGCCATCGCAGGCTAGCTGAGGTAAATTCTTCGAAATGTTATTGGAATGGAATTTTCACTGACACACATCACTGTCATTGCAAGCATGGTTACATATGTGAGACAAACGTGTATGCCTCCACTGTTGGGAAGAGGCCGACCGATTGGTGATTTGAATGAAGATCTCTATGATAGTCTTTCTTTATAGGTTTGGTGGGATCTCATCCAAAGAATTGCGACCTGTTAAAATGGAAGCCATACATAATGGAAGGTTATCACACAATTACGGGTCTTAGATGTTCTCTTCCATATCATCATCATGGTAATAAAGCAATTATGTAAAATAGTGGCGTTTAATTGGAGATGTGTGGGAAAATATAGACGACCATGTCAGAAGTAATAAGGCTCTGGATTCAGTGTTAGACAACCCCTGAGGTCATGGGTCTCTCTGTCTCTCTCACACACGCAGACAAACTCTTTCTCTCTCTCTCTCTCTCTCTCTCTCTCTCTCTCACACACACACACACACACACACACACACACACACACACACACACACACACAGATGCAAACGCAGACACACACTCAAACACAGAAATAATCTCTCTTTCTTCCTCTCTATTTCTCTCTGCATTTCTCTCTATGAATAACGATTGAAGACGTGGTGACCTGATGAAGATCTTTAAGCCCAGAGGCTTCTGCAATTCCTGCAGATTATGTTGCTTTCCTGCTGGTCAATACAGTTAATCCAGCATGAAATTATTATTTTGTTGAAGATGAAAGAGGAGTGAGTGGCTTGTTATCGCTTTAGACTGTTCATGCAATCGGAATGTGACGCTTTATAGATAAATACCTGCTCACAGCATGGTGTGGTTTACTTTATTTCATAGCTGTCACAAGGCATTACGCGCTTCTCTATCGCAGACGCAGGACTGAAAACCTTAATGGCTCAGTGCTATTTTTTATATGGGCCAACACTCCATCTAAAATGCCATCTATCTGGTGCACCATCGTTATCTTTCTGCTGTCCATGATTGTTTGCAAGTTATATTATGGCAAAAAGTTTCTGTTGGGGGCATAGTGAGCAAACTTTTCTTATCTGACAAAGGCAACAGCAACATTGACGTGGGCTCTACTCATGTGTTGTCGAAAAGGTCAATTATGCTCAGTCCTAGAGAAGGAGATTTACTCAAATTAAGACGTGTCTGATAAGATGTTTTGGCTAGATATTTACATAAGAATCCTTCCTGTAAGCCGATGGGTGTTTCTGTGTGTCCCTCTACAGTCGGCAGCCCTTTGGGGATTGGAGAGGGAATCGCTGCTGCGCCTGTTAAAAACACTGCAGGTGATAAGAGGCAACCCATTATCCCTTTTATCCCGGCTGTTATGCAACACTGTTGATTTTTGCAATGATGCACAGCCAGGCTGAAAATGATACACCCTAGACTGCCAATAGAGAATTTACCACAATGACCAGGGTAAGCATCTTACATTGAACATGACCGCTTTATGAAAAAATCTCTTGTAATTAATGTTTTTTTTTTTTTTTTACGTAACGTTGAATGGTCCAAATACAAGTTTTCATTTCACAAACCCTGCATTTTTTTTTGCAACAGGTCACCTGATAAACTGCAAGAGGTTTGGCTGAAAAGCGATGGCAAGAACCACACATGTATTCATTGTTATTCTGTTCCTACAATAGGTTACACACTGTTCTTCCAGAAACAAACCGCTTGGCGAGAGGAGCACAGTGGTAAAAAGTTTCTCGTGTGTCCATTGTCACCCCCTTGCTTTTTAATAATTGAGCACCAAACACTGGCCATCCATTCCAGGGTTCTGTAGTAGTCCGGCTAAGTGACAGAGCACAGTATAGTGTGCTGGCGGGTGATAAATCGCTGAGCTTTGCGGCGTAATGCTATGTGCACAGTGGTGTTATCATTCATCCTCTGGAGCAGGTAAAGCTTGTACAGGGCAGTGGTGGGGCCCACGGCAGACAGAGATGGGTTGGACGTAAATACACAGATTCACCCCAACAAAGCCTACAATCCCAATGAACATGTGGTAATTATGTGAGTGCTTAGCTGGCTACGCCCTAGGCTCTATAATATGTCAATCCATATTGTTGTTTAACCAATAACGTTTTTAATTACCAGATTGGCAGGATTTGTCATTATATATGCTAAGACCATAATGGAGAGTATTGTAAAGTAGATTTATAGTGTGAATACTGTGTTGAAAGTTCTGTGTCAACACACTGAAATAAGTGCAAACTCTTGGCTTTTTCTGAAAAAGGGCAAATTATTCCAAGAGCCTTAAAGATCCCCGTAGCTTGCTATGTCCATATCCTAGTGTATAATGTATGAGCTTGATCGCTCCCATCGCAGTAATAGACGGTTCAAATGAACGTTAAGTCGGATGAATAAATGATAGGACCATGAAACAAAGTACTTTTGATCCTACTGGACAAAGAACATGAAGTAACTGTTAAGTCAATGACTGTGAATAATTCTTTAAAAGGTATTAAATGTATAAAGAGAGTTTGAATGCATGGATTTAGTGTTCCGTCAACCAACTATGAATGGAAATTGTATCATTACCGTATCAGCTTCAAATGGCAAAAGGGCTTAAAGTTTAGTTCTCCATTATTTCCTACTGCATAATACTGATTAAACTAGCTGACTACATAGATAAATGTACCACAAAAACATGTGAGAAAACTTCATAATCTATCTTCTTACACTAGCACACTACTATTCATGCCTCTCACTATCAGGAGGCCCCATCTCCTCTCACACAGTCATAGCTTTGAAGATAAACATCCGTTATTTTACGGACAGAAAGTAGGCCTCGACACTCCTGAACTTTTATCAGAGGAAAAGAAAAGTGTCCTGCGGAATCCAAAATTAATTTCAAATAGATGACCCCCCCCCCCCCCCCCCCAGTCCTACCTATTAAGCAATTAACGTCCGCATACCGGGGATGGGTATTCCCACGACGCTTTGCATTTTTTCCCACAATTAATGGAATGAACGGGAACTCTTGAACTGTAGTCGGTGTCCATAGAGTGATCAAGCTCCATATCTTGTACACAATCAAATCGTACAACTGTGCCATCCAATTGATATTATGTAGGCACTTGGGCTGCGATTACTTACGAGTGAATAGTGCAAACGGAAGTGGATATTAATAAAAATTTTGAAGTACAATACTCTTGATGTTTTGGCTGCCTGGTTTAAGCAAACTGTCGAGACAACCAACACAGGTCAATGTTGACTTAATCCTATTTTTTTGTGTTAGGCATGCATCGAAACAACACAGCGACACGTCTAACTTTCAAAACTCTCCATAATTGGCTCGTTTTTGTAAGGGGTGATTGATGCCACTGGGCGGCACACGAGCGTCTCATCGCGATTGGCTATTGCTCATCCCCTGGGGGCTTATTACTCCTGACTCGATCACCGGAGCTCTGCAGCCCTTCCTGAGGCCCAGTAACAGTGGGGTGCAGCACTGAAGAACAAACATATTACTTACAAATAATGAACGATACTTATTGATAATAGAAGTCCAGAGGACCTTGTATTACTATTTCGTAGAGATTAGAATGGAGAGGTCAGGAGTTTGTGAAAGATTGTAAAAGTTTTGTTTTCAAAAGTCCTTAAGCCTTGTTCCTGTTTTTGCTCTCTTCACTTGAAATTGCATTGACAATCTTCACGATACAGATAGATGGAACTACACATACTTTATTTAGCCCTAAACATCCTAAATATCCTGAAATCAGTAACAGTAACACAGCTAGATTTCCTAAAGTCAAGGCCAAATATACTAGGAATTTTAGTCTGCAAAAGCACGCTTACGTGTGTCTTTGTGAGTGAGATTGTGTGGTGTTCAAATTGGAATCACGGCTATTACCTCTCCCCCGGGACATTAGGTCACCCCTGCTTTCTGCTGGAGGCGCTATATAATAGCTAGGGGGGTTAATCTCGGATTTGTGGCTAGTGTATGAATCAGCATTAAGCCTCTGACATTGACATAATAGTAAGGGCGCGTTCTCAGACACAGTTTAACAGAGTAATGGAGATCTTATTGCAGATGTCCACGTAGGACGCCATCAGTAGAGGGGGGGGGTGGGGGATGTGGCTGGGGGGCAAATTGCCGCGGTGGCGACACGACAGGCTGAGGCCACTCTATCCACCTCATCAGTCCTGCTATCGAGGCCTGGCTAGCTGGCGCTGACCTCTGTCTGATCTCAGACCCAGAGCCACTCCACCCGTCTTCCCTGACCTCTCGGCGTGAGCCTTTTACAAAACGAATAAAGGAGGATGTGGAAAAATATGAAAAAGGACTGCAGTGTGGGGGAAAGAGAAGGGAGGAGTGGAGGAGGAGAGGAGGTAAGAGGAAAAGAAGAAGAAGTGATAGATAGGAAATGGGAGGAGAGATGAAAAGAGAAGAAAAGGGAGAAAAATGGCATAGAAGGAGGGTGGGGGGGCGGATGGTGAAGAAGAGATGATGGGAAGTAGAGAGAAGTAGAGAAGACAGATACAAGAGATGAGAAGGGATGAGAGAAGAAATAGGAGAAGAGAGATGTGTGGAATATTGGAGAAAAGAAAAGATGGGTAGATGATGGCAGAGGAGGAGAGAATGGTTAGAAAGAAGAGAAGAAATAGAGTGGCGGAGGAGAAATTACAAGTTCTGCAAATAATAATTATCTGTGTAACTGATGCAATAGCATAATATAATTTAGTTTTGTGTAAAGAGTTGATATGACAGTTTGGCACGCACATGACTGATGGTGCCATGAAATGGCGAAGGCATTTAGGAGACGACCTCTAGAGAAACTAAGATTATCAGGTAAACCCAATCCTTCTTTGGCAACATGTCAGATGTGATGCACACACACATTTTAAACAAATTTACTTGCTAGTCACAAAAAAAACAAAGCAAGACTTCTGTTTATGTGTCTGCAAATGCAGCTGCAGCAAATGTATTGCATAACACATTTCTTAAAGTTAGATACCTGTTGATATTATGCTTTGTTGTGATTTGTTTCTCGTCTCTTTTGTTGTTGCCAGGGAAAGGAGATAATTGAACATCCGCTCATTTAAAAAAAGGGTCTAGGACATCTATTTAAGACCAATAACAAAGCAAACAGTGTCCCATATTCTGGGATGTGTCACGTACAAACAACCGTTGTTTAGTGTGATTACATTGCGTAGGACGGAGCCATCTCCTTTTATACAATCAACTCAATCAAAGCTTTATAGAGAACATGAACTTACTGAGGATGAGAAGAGACCAATCAACGGCCAGGTAATGGCGGGGGTCGTTTTCATTCTCTGTAAAGGGTGCCCACAATTTAAATGCTGTAATCACTCTCACAATTACAACCTACAGTCTTTTTTTCCCCATTGAATAGCCCACTATTTACCATTTTAGGTTGCAATGGACATCAGCTACAAAACCTCCGCCCCTCAACCATTGCAATTTGTATTGACTATTGTAATTATCTGTGAAAGAAAAAGGGTATTGGTCTTTCATGCGCAAACTAAAGCTACAACTTTAATCAACTCAGAGCCCATTATTTTGTACCGTAGTATTCATACAAGGCTCTGCTGAAAATACTCCACTATAAACGTCCTACCACAAAAGTACACACAGCCAACTGCGTGTTTTAAAAAAGAACAAGAGGTGAAGCGAGATCAAGTCATCAGCATGGTTACAAGCAGTAGTAATCTTGGCAGCGACACCATTCCGCACGGAACCGTTATTTTATTTATTGATTGTTAGGGCAATTTACACTGCTGTTTTGTGAAGTATTAATATTTTAGTAACAGTGCTATAGTCTGTTCTTTGAGGTGGTTGGTCACTGTACTAACAATGTGACCCAAAATCCTGTAATTGTCCGGCAATAACTGCTTTGGTGAAAACATGTAACCTGCTTCCAAGTGTGCCACTTGTGAGATATGTTGTCCTACGAAAACATCTACATTAATTATGTGAACGTTTTGATTGCCTAAGGTCAGACAATGTACATATTTAGGATCGAAACATCATTGTCATCTATTAACTAGAATATCACCTGCTGGAAGCAAACATTATTTATGTCAAAAGCGTTTAACATCCTGTGTATCAGATCTGATAGCTAAAGCAATAGCTGTAATTGTTCTCAACTCGGAACATGAAAGTTCCACCAATTATCTTTCCTTGGGCATCCACAGGGATGGGGCCTTTCCTGTGGCATTTTCTCTATAGGGGCTGCAGTGGCAGCTGCTCACCTAATTATTATACCTACAGGGAGAGTCGCTTTTATCCCGAGACTGTCATTTATACTAATACTGTTCGCACTTTATATACTGGGTAATTATTTATTAGCATTTAGTTTTACAAAAGAAAAACACACAAAAAAGAAGTGTAGAAAACGTAGTCATGTACGGAAAAAAAAGCTTACAATTATACTGCACATTTGCTGGATGCTAACATTTAGCTTGCCTGTAAATTACCTGCCATAAACTGACATACCAATGAAAGACGATTGGCAGAAGTGGACAAAGTCACAGTGTCACCTTTTTCCTAAACAGCTTTCTTAATTCACTCAAAAAATGTATAGAATTTGAGAACTTAAAATTGGTTAACATTAGTTTTGAGTTGCATTGAATAAGCGCATATACGTAAAACTGAACACATTTTATCATATCTGTTCTTTCGTTGGAAGATAGAAGTTTGACTTGGTTGATTACAAACCATGAAAGGTAAATGTGTTGAGAAAATGTTGCCAACCAATTTCAAATGTTGAAATCTCAAACATATCTTCTTCTGAGGCAGCATGAGCATTTCCCCCCATTTAAAAGCACTTTTTGTGAATGTATTTTTTTTAAACATAGTTCTCTGCAGTATGCATTTTATGAACCAGAAATCAAATTGATAGAGTGCAAAATTTGACCTTTCTTTCGAAACACTTTTTGGTGGGGGAGGGGTTTGCAAAAATAAGATTGATTTAGAATATAGTGTTTAAGTTGCAGAAAAGCCAAAATCCCAGTCACGCATTCCCCATTTTAAAGGTCAATAGAACGTTTCACTACTGTAACAAACTCTTTCTCCCTCACACAGTACATTTGTCCATCACAGCAAGAGAGGAACTTAAAAGCCATGTTTCGAGTTTTTATTTGCTATTTGTTAATGCAAACGAGGGATTGTGACCCATGCGGAAAAATAAACACTGCTTTCAATATTTTTCTATTCAAGGTAATCACAGATTCATTTCTCCAAAAGGTCAGGTAGCTCAGGATAGCCTGTGGCACGCTTTTGATTCAGCATTTCAGGTGGGATTAAAATGTGCTCTGTACGTACAATACTGTGAGAGCGGCTACAAAAAACAACCCCTCTCTTTTAAATGAATATCTCATAATGGTGATAACATTTTATGCAAACAAAATGTCAGTCTTTTGACCATGAAATTCCTTTGACCCAAAGGCAGATTTGCATGATTTAATGACCATTTCTCGGTTGGCCGACTCACAGAGCGATTGCCCCCTACAGTCTGCCCACTCATACTGAAATAGAGCAGTACTTTGGGGCTATTTCATGATTACCGATGATTGTTCAGTGGGTTGTCATATGTACACGAGGAGGCCGACAGTGACTCACTACTTTATGGTAAATCACATCTTTTCTGGAAAGGTTATCAGAACATTTGGATATGCTGGACACAGTAGTACATCGTCCACATACCTGTGGCTGGAGAACAACTAATCCTTTTAATAATTCACTTTCGCCTGATGATATTGCAGATATCAACAGATTTAGAAACCCTTGCGGTATGGAAGATTACGTTGTTATTGCTCTGTATGTTTACTGCCCGCTAATATTAACGACTTACCCACTTACTTTAGTTCCAATACACCCTGCTTATCTATTTCTATGGATTAGCTTTATTTTAATGTATCCTTTGATATGCCATGCTTGGGTGAATGCAAGAAAAATCTAAGGCAGAATTCAGAATACAAATGTGACACTGAAAATATTTTTATGACACACACACACAGCATGTCAGAAACATTAAGTTATAATAATAGCCCCCTCTTATTTATTTATTTTTTTGCCTGTGCCCTCCTGGACACCGGAATATTGACCGGCTGCTTTTTATTTTCAGATAGACAAGAGAGCAGAGTTGCTGTCCTCACCCACAGCAGACCACTGCAGGTGACTTCCATCTCCTGGTTTTGATAGAAAGGGTCACGGTCTCACCCCTGCCTCCCACACACTCCCCCTCCTTGTTTCCCTTTCCTTCCACCTGGCAGTCTGCCTTTTCTGGAGGGACGAGGTACAGAGCAGAAGCGCAACCCTCACACCCCTGTCTCCTCCCACATGATGGCTGACACTGGGGGGTCATGCCCTCTTCTTTGTTTGTTTTTGGTGCAGTTACCAGAGTCAAATGCAATGAACTCGTGCTGAATGACAACGAGGGGTGGCCCGTGGTATTGTAAATGCCAGCCAGGGAGGGTTTACCGTGTCCCTGCAGGAGACGGCCAGCTTTGGTCCACTGACTTTTGTGCAGCCATTGGTTGGTTATTTTGGTTGTGTGTCAATGAGTGTAAAAAAATATCAAATAAAAAAATAAATTAAGATTAATATTCAGTGCATATGTATTCACTTTTCAGCCCATCAACGTGGTATTGTAAATTCCAGCCGGGGAGGGTTTACCGTGTCCCTGCAGGGGATGGCTAGCTTTGGGTTCACTGACGCCTGTTTTGTGCAGCCATTGGTTGGCTATTTTGGTTGTGTGTCAATCAGTGTAGAAAAAATAAATACAAATAAAGATTAACGTTCAGTGCCTCTGTGCTCACTTTTTCGCCCATCACCGTGGTATTGTAAAACCAAACTATACAATACTTGACTATGCAGTCAATTATAGCCTAGGGGGGAAGAAAACATTGACTGTGATTCTCTTTCTGAGGATTTAAGTCGAGCAAGAGGAGCCACAGGGAGATGCCTAACATTTCCCTCCATTAAGAAAACGCCGGGGCTTATGTGTGTGTGTCTGTGTGTGCAAATAAAAGAGGGCAATAACAACCCCCCAAGTCCTGATAATTGCAGTCAATTTAGCCATAAGTAGATGTGAGGGTGAATTGAGCCAGTGTTATCTACATGGGAGCAGCCTGTGATTGTAACGTGGAGGCCCGGGGTCCTAGGAGGCTAATCGTGCGGCCTAGAAACAACAGGCGGATTACCCAGCCCTTGCTCAGTCAGCACCAAGGACATTTTGCCCAAAAAAACAACTTTATCTTTCTCCTCCATGCGCCATGCAAGTTCTGGCACGCCACTCATATGTAATTACTGGAAATTGAGGATCTCTTTGTTTCCTCTCCAAACAGGGACATCTTATTCAGGTCGTGTTTAGGTCCCCCAAAAAATTTATCTGATTTATTTTTGCAGGAAAAACGTCTTGAAAATAAAAAAAGGTATTGTTTTTGGTCATTGTGTCATCCTTTATAAGTCTCCTATAGATTGATATATCTGGACATGGTGTTACGTCAAAGTTGTCAGCTTGGCTTTTAAATGGTGACAAAGATTTCTGTATTGTTGTGATAATAATTGAATGTTATCCTTTTAATAGCGTTGTAGCCAAACCAAGACAGATTCTGATAGAGTCCCATGGGCTTAAACAATCCTGAAAAGCCTGTTTTGTCAGAACTATCATTTCAATGCGCAAATTGATAACACATCATAACTAACGAGAAAATCGACTTGCTAGAACATTAAAAGCCTGTTAGTAAACATTAATTTAGTTTCTTATCTAAGAAACACACAGAACATCTCATAATAATTCCCATTTTACCCCCTTAGCCTCTTCAGCAGTCTAATTGTAAAGTGAAATTACACTTCTAAATTTCCACTTCTCTAATACAGCCGCTGGCATAAACACTACTATGTCTGTTAGCAGCAATACTTCCCACTTAGGCTCTAGTGCAAAGAAAATTCTTTGTGAAATGTAGCAGCATAATTGGCTCAATTCTCAAAGAGAGCAAAGAATCCTGGCTATCACAACAGCTTCTCAGCCCCTGTAGCAGAAAATACATAGTCAGATGTGATAAAGGGATGTAGGCAGATGCTCTGTCTTTAATTTGTGTTGTTTTACCAAGCTGCATGTGAAAGAAAGGGTTGCTCTTACCCTTCCCTGAAATGAGCCGGATGCTTACAACTTTGATTTACCTCAGGAAAAACCTGGCACTAATGCTGTGAGCTATTTTGTGCCTTGTTGAATGTGCATAGGAGCCTTGTCCTGTTGAAGTGCTTCTTATCTGCTTGGCGCTCCATTTTACTTAGCCTCAAATATACTCCAAATGTACGATTACAGTATCTCACCATCTCTCTCTCTCTCTCCCTCTGCATCTCTCTCTCTCAGACAAACACAAAGACACAAACATAAAAATGAATATCAATAGGCAACAAAGGGGTTCACAAAGCTTAGCTTTTATTAGTGAGGCAATAATATTATCACATTTTCTGTAGAACAGCACAGAAACCATAGTGAAGTCCACACACAAAATTTGAAAAGGAATACATTTTACTATTCTGCTTTCACATGCACCATATCACTACCACCACATAATGTTAACTGCCTTAACAATCTGATGACACTGTAAAACAATAATTTACTCTTTTGATTAAACGCGGCTGTTTTCTTGAGTCTCCAATTAATATTAAAGCTAAGCTGTACCCCAGTGGTCATAGTTGGTATTGTTGTGTTGGACACAGTTCTAGCAAACACATTATGTTCCTTCCTGATGTTGGAGAAGTCGGAGAATTACTGAAAGTGTCATTAGTAAATTAGTGTGTATTACGGACTAATGTGTTATTGGTAGACAGTCTTTGACTTTGCAGTAAATGAGCTGGTTAGACGTTCAATTAAAACCTCCATGATCACAGTAGGCTCCTCCCATAACAGTTTCGAATTTGCACTATGTGTACGACCTTTGCTATTCTCTAAAGAAGACAAAAGTTCATTTTGTTTACTATATGTAGCTGTATAACTTCAATCAGATAAAAAATCTGTTCTTATCAGTTCAGCGGCTCATGCTGTATTTTTTCTGTCACAACATTAATTTACTTTTATACTCTAATTTACTTAATAAACTATAATCTGAATTTATAGACATATAAAAATACCCCTGAGGCTACATCCTTTTAATCTCATATTTGATCTGTGGGGCAGTGACAGTTAATCAAAGCCACACGCTGGTAATTGGTTTATATGAGGACTTGATCATGTGAAATATATTGGATCTGTAAGACTGAGTGTTTGTGAGTGGAGGAAGATGACAATGTGGTCTGACGACAGAGGATGAGGTGACGTTGTGACTGGCCGACAGAGTGCACGAGGTGTGAGGAGTGTTCATGCATTCCGCTCCTCTGTGACTATGTCATTGCTGCTTCCCTTTGGGGACAGGTCTTAGCAGCATGCCACAGGACATTATTTCATGCCTCGCTGCGTCGGCATCTCAAAACTAATGTAGCTCTTGGTTTTCCGAGATGTCAGCAGAGACCCATCAGACAACTGAGTTATTATCAAGCATTTTGACACTCTGTCCCTCAAACCATGCTGGTGAAATCACATGTCCCCACATAAACCAATTTAATTTGAAGTATCAGCTGCGTCCATGAATAATAATCGCAATTGTCAGTTGCAAGAATAAAATGGTGTAAAATACAAATGTACTTGTTCTCCCAAACCCAGACTCACTGTAATCAGCATAATGACAAAGGGCACCCTAGGTGAATGCATATTGTATTGTGAATCAATCAAAGCCTAATCAAAGCCTAAGAAGATGATAAACCAACAACAGGTGTGCATTAGCATTTGACATGCCCCTGACGCTCATCTCAAGCATAAAGACAAAATACTTCAAGGGTAAAAAATAGAAAAGCATTGTTTTCTTTAAAACAAAAGAGGAACACAGTTTAGCCCATTGAAACGTGCAATTTGTGTGTAATTGTTGAAATTTTCACGCTTTATTGGGGGGGGGGGGGGGCTGTCTCTAATGCTGCATAAGTGATGATTTATACTGAACAGTTGGCTGCATCTACAGTAAAATAGTACCCCTCCAAATAGGCTGAGATCAAGCTACTGTCCAATCAAAACTATTTAAAAAAAATACTGATGTTGCAATGTTCAAGTCACAAGTTTCTTGTTCTGAGAACTTCCTAAAACCTTTTTTTTTATTATAATTTAGGCAAATAATGCATTGACCCAGTATTTTCTCAAAAAAACAAGTATTGCAAAATGTACAAAAATATTGAGAAAAACAACAATACTCACAAATAAATGTAAAACCAATACAATATGAAGTTCAGTTGCCACTTAATATGCCATCATATTAAATGCCTAGGACAATCACACGCTGTTCAATAATATGTGTCTGTAAACAAACCTGAAGAAAAAAAACTTACTGTGTTTTATACAACATTAGCTGTCCACTCTGTTTAAGCCTATGCTGTTTAAGTCTGAATTATTTTTTGACTGGCTTGAAGGAGGTCTACGGGTGCTAAGGCTCCAGGGTAGTGGCCTTCTTCTGAATTTCAAAGCTGCCTCATAAATAAAAATGAAGACAGTGAGAAAATGTTCTAGGCACTGTAGAAAAAGATGTTGTGATGTGACTGTTGGCTATTTGACAAGAAGAAAAATATACATTTGTGATGAAATACATGTGGGCTAGCCTAATTAGCAGACTTTTCAGTACAACCCTCTGTTTCGCATGTGCAGCAGCGCCGCTTCCAGCCGAGAGTGGCTGCACTTGAAAGTTCCCGGGATTACCACACATAAGGGTAGCCTCAGACGAAATTTCCCGGTTGACCAAGTTAATATTTTCCATGCAATTGGCTTTAAGATTTTTGAAGTTTTAGCACTGAAGCTTGTGGCTGTCTAACAAAACACATAACCAGAGCTTTATCTGGCCCACTCCCCTCACGGACGCTCCCCTCTGCTCTGGCTGATTTGAATATATAGTGGACCCTCGCGACCATACCACGCCGGCGAGTCACCGGGAAAGAGAAAACACAGAGTTCTCACACTTGATAGGCTCACTTGTAATGCAAGGAGGAGATCTGAGAGAGCACACATCTGACAGATTTTGACATTTGTGTAAAATTAGACTTCCTCTGCCTCGCAGACAAGCTCAGTCACCATAGGGAGGTTTCCCAGTTTTTCACAAATCCCTGAAGGCCTCATTTGTTGAAGCCGGTGTCTCCTGATAAAGGGAATTCGTTTTCCGTGCAGCATGCCATCTTCATTTGTTATGTGACATCCCTCCCGTAATTAGTTTTCATTTTGATGGGGCAGTATAGCCGATTGAGTCTTGCGAACCATTGACTTTGTCTTGTGCTGTATTGGCAGTTAATCGAGTTCACGGGTTAATGTCCAATGTATAAATGTTGTGTGTAACTAAAAACATTTATGTTTCAGGAAACAATTCATTTTCTAATGTGTACACCAGGAAAATATGTTAATTCAGTCTCAACTTCTCATTCCGAAGCCTCTATATAGATTCTATCTAAAAGTATCTCCAACTGACACCCCACTTTTATTCTAAGGACAAAACGTTTTACAATTTACATTAGGTGAACGATGAAACAAATCAAAGTATTAAAATGTTCACATTACAGGTGATCTTACCAACTGTCCAGTTTGAATACATATGATTGACATATACAGTACCAGTAAGATGTGATCCATAACCTGCAGCTGTAATTCACTGTAGGTAAGGCGGAGCCCGTGAGCTGGGTCCTAATTGGGGTATTTACCATACATATTGATAAAAAAGACCTGGCATTTCTACAAGCTGACAGAACTTTAAAGCAGGACAGGCCAGTCAAGCAGAGGTTGTGCAATCTGAATACTCAAGTAGCAATAAACATGCATTTACACACACACACACACACACACACACAGACACACAGACACACACACACGCACACAGGGGACAACCATTTTGTATTGCACTGTTGGTCCTCAGAGACCAGCTCGCATTAAAAAGCCCTTCAATTAGTATAAGAAATATTGATTGCAATGCTTTTCATAGGGCCATTGTTAAACCGGACACGTAGAGGGGGACCAGGCAGATGCAGAGACGGTGGGGCAGGGATCTGCTGCAGCATCTAAATTTCCTCATAAGACAGAGTAATTGATATACACAGCAGTGCATATGATTGCTTTGGTGCTGCATCTACCATAGCACACCATAGGCTTCATTACCTGTAATGAGAGGAACTGTTTTCCTAAAGCAACTGGTTTCGTGGTTGTGATTGAAAATTGTTCATTTGTCCGTGTAAGACTATGTCAAGATAGACTCATACCAAATGACATGCCTGGTAATCAAGGACTAGTAAAGCTTTGGATGTTTTTCTGCCAGCCAGCATTTTGCTCTGTGCACTTTCGCGTCCGTTTTAGCGGACACGGTTCTTAATGTGACAGTGCCGTTTACACATGTCAGCATAAATCACTGACATTTGCACACGCTCAGCTATAAATAGTGTTTTGTGGGAGTGGGTTTGCGCTTTCACCCCTGACAGGTTCTCCATCGCTGTCAGGAGTTATCCTCTGCCTGGGCAGTGCAGCACTAAATGAGATACCAGATAAGGAAAGCGTGTCAGCCATTGAAGAGGGTGTCACCAGGTATCCCTGTTTTTCGCAACACAGACTGCTGGTTTATCCCTCTCGGCCCCTCTCCTCTTCTCTATCACCACAGTCAACTCACTGTCCTCGTCAGCCCCACTACTCCGCCATGCATTGTCATTCTCCACGAGTCCACCCCTCCCATTCTGCCTGGCTTTACCCTCAGCTCTGTCTGTGTGTTTGCAGTGGAGGATGAGGCCTGTTAAACCCTGGTGATCTCTGGAGATCCTGGATATCCAAACAGATAACAGCCAGGCTAAGAAGGCCTCTCTCCCAGGTCCCCAGCCCTGGCCTTGGCTTCTCCCTCAGGGGATGAATGTCAGCCCCGCTTTTAGCCACTGACAAGGGCATACATTACAGGAAGTCAAATGCACCATCAATCTTATGGACCTCTCTTTTGTTAGGAGAGTGTTGAGAACCGTTTATTCTTTTTGTTAATACGCCAGACCATATATTGTGTCTGCTTTTGTAAATACTCTGTAGGTTGAGACTCTTTTCAGCCTATCTAAAGCATTCATATAGATAAGTGTAGTCAGACTAATTAACATGGATTTTCTTTCAACAAGTAAACAAGCCAATGTTTCTCTGAGAGTTTCATGTACATGTACGAGTGAATTCCCAGTGAACAACTGGGTTGGCAGCTTGTGCTTAGCAACAGGACTTGGTAGATCTTTAATTTATTGGTGTCTATGTTTGTAGTGTACAGAGAGGGAGCAAAAATCTACACCAGGAAACATTTAATGTAGCACTTTAAAATAATTGACACATGCACATGGACTCTGTGTATGACAGCGACACACGATTTAGAAAGAAAACAAGTAGACAGACACAAACTTTAGTGGTCTTCATTCATGGTAGATATGAATATAACAATGTTGCCATCTTGATTCCATGAGGTTGTATGCTCTATTCACATAATACTGGTATGTGTTTTCAAGAGCAAAATGGGCACGTTCCATGTAGTAATGTTGGAAATATCCTCTGCTAAAGAGCAATGTTTGGCTAGGGCTTCTTTACTTTGAGAACACAGTCTCATTGTGTGACTCCAAAACGCATTCTCAGGCAGACCTGGCGTTTTAAACAGGGACGTGTCCTTGCGTGCGCTTCCCATTAGTTGAAAAGGAAGAGGAGGGCTGAGAGAGAGGAGCCGTTCAGAACCCACGTCCAGGATGAACAGATTCCAATTATAGATCTAGCGCAGTGCCCCTCTCAATCTATTCTCCCCCAGATCACCATGTGGAGTGCATGCATTTTCTCCCTGAGCAAAACAAACACTCAACACATTCCTATTCTGAACAGTGTTCTTATTTTGGCAGAGGAGGGCAGTGATGGGAGAGCGGAAGGAACAAGGTGAGGAGATGTGGGGAAATTTCAAATGTTGTCAGAGGGATACTGTGGAGGGTTGTTTAGCCGAGGAGGGAGA
Source organism: Galaxias olidus (assembly GCA_026901105.3). Taxonomy (NCBI): domain Eukaryota; kingdom Metazoa; phylum Chordata; class Actinopteri; order Galaxiiformes; family Galaxiidae; genus Galaxias; species Galaxias olidus. Next base: position 50,438 of record JAPMUY010002082.1, on the reverse strand, counting down.
GGACCACTGTGGCGATGCAGGGCTTCAAAGTGAATAACTATGTGAGCCAACCATCTGTCTGCTTAGAGAGTTGTGTTCTTTTTGTTTTTGAAGTTTTTGAAGTTTTTATTTTACATGTACATGACATAAGCATTTCACTAGTAACAAACCTTTGATTTTACGACAAAGGTTTGCCAGCAGGTAACAATTTTATCTTGACAAAAACCCTAGTTTGCCTTGAAAACAATATAAGCAAACAATTGTTTTCTAACAAATCATGTATTCTTTTTTTCTGATTATGCTGTTCTGTTTCTGGGAATATGAAAATATGTAGTGCTGTGACCTTGCAGTGACTTTGCTAAACATATCAGATCAGTATGGATACGATAACATTACCACATCCAGAACTTCCTTCTAAGGATTCTAAGATTACATGACATGAAATACCTACTGAGTTATCATATTCTCTGCAGGGTTTATGGTAACTGTCAAAGAGATTCATCAACTGGAAAACAACCAAAACAAGTTGTTGATTTTTACAATGTATTGCACAAGTGGATCGAAGATAGCAGAGCTTATATTACCACTGCAGTGAAATGCTAGGATACTTCCAAATGACCTAACTGCTTCAGATCTGCTGCTATAAAATCCTCCTAAGCATACTCTCAATAAGAACAAAAGTGTCGGGGACAAAGGTCACAGGTCACCTTTGGATAACTGCAGACAAACAAAAATGGATGCAAGAACGCAGCTGCCATTGTTTTTCTTGTAAGTGGTTTGACCATTCAAACTACATTCCAGCTGGACTTGTGCAACAATTTTAGGTTTCTGCTGCAATCTTTTCGACTAACATATCGAAGACGTTACACATTTAAGAACAAGAAGAAACCGTTCTCAAAGGTTTAGGCAGGCTGGAGTTAATTGGTTTATTGTACAGCTAAACAATGTGAAGAGTGCACGCTTTATAGACTTTCCTCTGCCTACTGCCTAAACAATTATCCACAGTGCTACTCATGGCGCACAAATCAGGGATCCAACAAAGCTATTAGTGTTGAATACTTTTTGATTATATATACAGTATATATGACTTGTACTATATTGCCTTTGGTACTTTTACTTCAACTTTACCGATATCCTCAGCGATAATATTAATGTCATATGTTGGTAATAGTTTTATTGAAGTGATGGGTGTGCATTTTTATTGGTGGAGTCAGTGAGCTGATGTATATCTAACTGCTGATCTGGTCTGAACAATCTAAAAACATTTACGTGTGTCGGTCGACATGCGTTGTTTACCGCACCAGTGCTATATCTCCAATTATAAAACGTCAAACTTCATCCTTACTCGCTTACCTTCAGTCTCAGTGGCAAGACAGCAACCCGGGCTGTTCATGCTCCACAGCCCTTTGTCCTCACTAGCTATTTCCCCCTCTGCCTAATATTGACCGAAATAGGAAATTCAAAGCTGCTGTGAACACTCAAACGTCTGACAAGGCCTCTACCAATTTCATAGATACAGACCAATGTCATACGGTACTCAAACAAACATGTCATATTTGAGAAACAAACAAATAAACAAATCATGACAGTTTAAAATCAAATAAAAAAATCTTATTTTTGCTTTTTTTGTAAAACCTTTCTCCATAAATATAGGGTATAGGATACATGTATAAAACTAGTTTAATGATTGGTCAGGAGACATAATCAAGCGTTAATGCATTGCTTTCTTTTAGTGCCAACAACAAATTTGACAATGTTTGCCTTATCTTGCTAATGTTTAGCTAAACTTAGCCAAGGTCAGTTTCAATCCTTACTTAAACTTGAGTGGTTCTACACTTTCTGCACTTTGAGCCCATCCTAAGGTCAGAAAACCATGCCAATGTGTCTCCTAGTTCAATTCTATTAAGCATGGGTTCAGGCTCCAAATTAAAATGCAAATTACCTCAGTAATAAAAGAGAGAGAGAGAGTGTGTGTGTGTGTGTGTGTGTGTGTGTGTGTGTGTGTGTGTGTGTGTGTGTGTGTGTGTGTGTGTGTGTGTGTGTGTGTGTAGACAAAGATAAGAAACAACCTTTCCTTGTATTGTGTCTGCTTAAAAGGCATGAACCACTTTCAATGTAAAAGCACATTTAATTCTGAAGAATAAAGTGTTTCACAACACATTGTTCACCAACACACTCTGACTGACTGGTGTTGTGTTGGAGACAAAGGGAAAGTGTGCTTCAAAGCATGCTCCATGTTTCCTTTGATATTATAAAAGAAAAATTATACATAATTTCTGTGTAAAACAAAGTTTTCGCACAAACGTTCATTTGGATGTGTTCTGTTTGCTTAAATAATTGCAGTGTGTTCCATTTTTTTTTTGCTGTGTGACTTCAGGTACGGCAAGTTCCACCGCAGGCCCTTAAAAAATAACGGCAGCCTCCTGGAACAACACATTATGCCTCTCCACCTTTCAAAGCTTCCAGGGATAGACTACTGAGAGACTATGTAGAATGTGCACCGTATATCTTATAAGGACTTATGGACTTTTTATTTAACAAAGCAAATATAAAAATAGCTTGTTGGTTTGCTGTTCATGGAAATAAAACACATGTTGACATGTTTTTTTCTTAGTTATGCAATATTTTATACATACAGCAATAGCAATACTGGTGTCAAAATCACTGCTTAGTTATACTATACATAACACTGTCACAAAACGAGCCAGCCTGGAATTCCTGGCAACCTACTCAGCGAGTGCTTTCCCCCCCACACATTTCAAGATCAAGTCACCTATGTGAGGTGAATGTCAGCATCAAGGAGAAAACAGCTGGGTGTCTGGCTGCTCTGTTATCCTACGGCCTGGCGCCCCAGAGCAGAGCCCCACAGAGTGGTACAGCAGCAGGAGCAGGAGTCTTATCAATCCCAGGGTCGGGTTGAGAGAGCAGCGGGAATACGTTATGTCTCGGCCTTTCAACCTCTACCCTTCTGACTCACCCCCCGCAGATCCCCTGATTAACATTCTGAAGGGCTGACCTTTCTGCTTCTCTCGAAAGAGAGAAAAAATAAGCACAATCTGACATCCTTAGTCGTCCCAGGGACAATTAATGGGGGGTAACCTCGGACGCTACAGGTGATGCTCAGATAGTCATTGAGGAGTGTGGATAGCGAGCGGGACATGTGACTCTGGACATACACATGCAAATACAGGCTATTTCAGAGGCCCAGGCTTAACTATGAACAACAACACAGTGTAACAATTAGATCAAAACACACAGGTCAAGCAAACAGACATGGTCTCTCTATCTCTCTCTCTCTTACACACACACACACACACACACACACACACACACACACACACACACACACAGTGACAAATACTTTTACTAATTGAACATCCCACTGTATTTCACACAAAATAAGACTGCTTAGCCTTATGTACAAAACTGAGTTCTCAACCAAAACTGAATTGGAAATAAAATAGAAACTCAATTCAATTTGTAGATAGTCACGTTTGTGATGGGAACTAGGAATTGTTTTGTGAAACAAACATAAATTGCTCCGCCAAAATAATATTATATGATTATTGAGTTAGTCCATTAATAAGCCAAAGTGTTTCTGCGAAATGAATCCGAGCTATGGGCTACGACACTATTGCATTTCCCGTCTCTCATGGATGGCTTGTGCCTGAGCCAACAAAGTCTGATGATATCAGTACCTAGAGGACATTCAATCTTTGGAAGAATAAACACAACAACCGTATAAATGGGATCCAAAATATCTATGTGTCACAGTCTGCAGGCCGTAGAACACCATGGTAAGACTTGACAAATCAGCTCTTTCCTTTAGACCCAGGCTTCACTGTTGGAGGAGTAGTGCTTATTCATTTAGGGCTGTGTCATTACATAAGCGACTGTGGTGATTTTGAGGGCAGGCCAAAATGTAATCGGAGCAATTAATTAGAACAGCCATATGGTCAGCAGCTTCTCAGTGCCATTTCCAGTTAGGCTCCTTGGGAGGTGCTGGAAGGCCTTCTGACATTTAGACTGAGTCCCCTAGTCCTGCATTCAAATATATCATTAATTCAGACTAGTGCACACCTTATAAGGTACTGGAGTGTTTTTTAACCATCAGCTTATATCATCGCAAAAAGGCATTAAATAGACAGTTTCTGGTCAAGAGCACCGAGTGAGAAGCAGAAAAAAAAAGAAACTTCCTGTTTCCCCCTCCCTTATCTGACCACACTGTTTCATGGAGTGTCCATATGAAAAATTGAATTTTAATTTAATAACTGCAAGGGGAGATCCAACCCTTACTTAATCACATTGGCAGGTGATTCTCCAGCTCGGAGAATGACAATTGAGCAGGGGATGGCGCCAACCCTTCCTCACCAATGAGATGGATATTATTTTACGTGCCAAGGGCCATATTTCATCACCACCGCCACACACTGGTAACATGGTGAGTGTACACACAGGCTGTATTAATCATACAGTATGCTCCCAGGAGGACATGTTTCTTTGCAGTGTTTCCATAGTATCTTGAAATTGATAGAACATTTGGCCTGGCCCAAGGCATGTAAGATACAGTACATATCGTGGACAACGCTAGACTGCACATTCAACGCATGGCATAGATTAGCCCCCGGTCGCATCATAGAATTTGCCAAAACATTTAAGCAAAAGTGCAACATCTGACAATGTTATGCGAACAAAAGCCGATGATCAATGACGCATTCATCATCAGGGCTAATTAAAAATCCTGAAACATAAGCGTTAAACGTCTCTTGAAGTCAGAACTACACAACAAGAATGTGAATACTTAACAATTCTCATTTATATCAGAATTATTTTAATTGTATGCATCAAAAAAATACAAATAAAATAAAGACAAATTCATATCTATATATTTTTTTATCTAGCTGTAGTTTTTATCTAGTATTGATCTAGTGAGTAGTCGGATATTGTGTTGTTGCAAAATGTCCATAGCAACGGGGCCACCCAATATAATTGTAGTGGTGGTGGTGTCAACGGATGGAACATGGGGACGAGGGGTCAGTGGGTTGTAGTGCCTCTAGTTCAGCATTCAAAAAAGTGAGCTGTGGATGAGTTGCTGCTTACCTTTGTCCTCTGCGCCTGAGGCAAAGACAATGGTCTTGATTGGCTTGACAGTACTAACACGTACAGGAGCTGCCACCTCATTGATGGAGCAGACTAACCAAGGGACAACAAATGACAAGTGTACAAACAGTTATTTGAATCTGCTTTAGATAAATAGAAACATTTTTATGCAGTAAAAATGCCATTTCCTGTGATGTCTGGAGCAACGCAGAGACATGTATGTGCTGTGCCCTGTCTGAACATTGTTATTTATGACCAAATCAAATAACACATGTCAGTCATCCAAAGTCACTTCTGGAAACAGTCGCTCCACTGTGAAGAATAATAATAATAAAAAAGGAACCTTTTAGCTACTTTGGTGCTATAATTACAGTAATAACCTCGACTCATACTTCACATTTATACCATTTCCACTTTACTCCAGTCATTAAAATTTCCACTAGATGAGTACTTGTCAGACTAGATCCAAATGTTCTTGATTTTACACCAGGTGATTGACAAGCACAAGCCACACCCATGGATATTCCATCCTCTCTCTATTTGGGTTAAATGACTGCTCCTTTCTTTCCACCGCGGCGTTTGACTTATTAATCACATTGAGCGTATGAACCGTGAAATGAAAGCCATCATTCCAAACTGCTCTGGCCTTGACTAAATAAATGGTCCTCAGGGGGAAAATAACTTTTTTTATGGGATTGGTTTGGTGGCGATATCTGAGACTACAGTATGTGAAATACCTAAATTACTGTATGCAGCAGATTGCATGTCAAAGAGACATGAGAAAAAGAGAAGTTTCTGTTGCTTTCAAAACAAATTTATTCTGGGTTTGATTGCTCGAGGCCACGACCTAACCGAATCTAACAAACAAGCAACATCGAATGATGACTCAATTAATGTTGTGTGTATTCTTAGACCTGTCACCGCTATTCATCACTGTTCACTGCATCATGCTTAGTTAAGGTAATGATTTTTGGGGGCATCCTCCCCCTACTAGCCGTGTATATGGCTTGGCATTGCCCTAGCCATGTGAAGATTACTGAGTCAGTTGCATTTTTGATGAATTTAAATGAGCTCAATAAACTGTGAAGAATGTTAATTTTCTTCCAGAGGGCTTTTTGTGTTACACAGCCCCAAGGGTTGGGCCAGCTCTTTCTTGGTCTAACTTCCCAAGTGAGGTTGATTTGGTCAGTTGGCAGGAGCTATTGCATGATATATCAGCTTAAACACCAAAAAGTAAGACATCAGGTAACATAGAGGTCTATTTTTATGTAGGTTTGTTTCAGGAAGAGGGGTTCTATTATGCACATAGCTGTTCGCCATGTTCTTGTTTATCGTGGGTTTGAAAAGTGATTATAACTGGAAAATCAGGATGGGCTCTGGCGTGTCTAATTATGGTTATATAATTCGTCAAAGATAATGCAACGCTGCAAAAATCTTTCATCACTAAGTTCAAAGAAACCATGACAAGCACAACTGATACAAGTAGCCCATTATCAGATGGCTCTCATTGTGCAGAAGACTTTAATGACGTAAGGAGCACAACTTCAGAGATAAAGGCATTGCCGTTCGTCTCATCATCGGCTCTCATCTCAAGTCATTGTTAATGACTTCTCTGGGAGTGTCAAAACTAAAAACCTAGAGCTCAACTTTCTTTTAAATTACATTAGCGTTTTAAAGTTACTAGAGGCAGCTTATCTGTAAAAGACGATTTAGGCAACACCTACCGTTTGCTTTAGTGTAATTATATTTCCTATACCATCCCAAAGAAGACATGCAGAATGCTCCTGGTCACTGAACATCGCTAGCACGATCAATGAGTATACCTCTAGTGTGGGCATCTCGTCCTCATTTAGTGAAGCACTTCCTTATGACATAAAGCAATTCTTCAGTTTCGCGAGAGATTGTCCCCGGTGAAAGACAAAATTTGTGTTAAATACTGAGACTTCAAGAGGACTGATCTGAATTGCAATTTTTTTCATTCTCCCACAGACATTACAATGTGCTATCAGAAGGAATGCATTGATTATCTGTTCATGTAAAAAGGTTGCCTATAGTTGCTATTGCAGGTATCGTACTGGTTGTGAATTCATTAATTGAAGGCAGGCAGCGCTTGCTACATCGCATCATGCTGCAGCTGGCGCGACACTTTAACCTGTAAGTGTAAAGCAGTTGCTGGTTCAATTCCCTAAACGAGAGAAGCAGACATATTTGTGGAAGCAAAAAGAAGGTTGCTCCTGTGCAATTGAGCGAGGCACTTAAACTCCAAATGCTCAAGCCGTACCCTGACTCTTTTGTAGAGACGTTTTTTGTGCAGGGCAATTTTGCTGGCTGTTTTCAAAAGAGGACTTTCTATGAAAAATACTACTTTTATTTTTTTCATTTTTCGGTTAATAGACCTGTGAATGAATTATTACTGTTTAAGTGTGTAATCTGTTAGACTGACATACATCCTGGTTTTTAACTGACATGAACAGACATACACACAGTATAAATGAGTTGATTTAGCGACAGAGGACAGTCAAATAGATGAATGAACTTCACTTAAGTGTCCTAATTTAGATTAAGATGTAAGTAAAGAGTCCAAAAGGACAGACAAAGGCACACTTGGCTGCCGTGCAGGCAACCATAACCCACAGCTGCAGAGCCTACTCTACTCTCTCATGCTGTCTCCGGTCTCTGAGGCTAAGATTGATCCCAAGCACGACAGTCTGTCTTTGACAAGCAAGGTAGTAATCGGGGGAAACAGCAGGGGAGTGAGTACTCGGCGCCCCATCGCCATGGAGCAGCATATTAACCTATCGTTTCCTAAAGAGAAGACATTCGGCTCTGCTGTCAGCCAAGCCAATGATAGAACAGGTGCAGGATGTCCATGTTTAACTCTGTTTTTTTCCTCTACGTGGCACAAGCTGTTAGCTGTTAGTCTTATGCATACTGTAGCTAAACTCTAAAGTTATATGATTAGGGGAGACACAGATGTCCCTGACATGGCCTTTTTAATTGACTTATTCTTTATTTGGCTATTATTAACTGTTTTATATGGTAATGACACTGATAGTATTCTAAAGAAGAGATGGATAGTATACTATCTAAATAACCTCTATTATCTCTGGTGTACAGCAGTGATGGTTATACAATGCATTCTCATGCGTTAATCTGGAGAATTATCAGCCTAGTTGCTCATTGCAAGCAAATTAGTAGATTGCCAGTTGTGTCTACAACTTCTTAGAATATTATCTACCAAACTGCACCGCTGTATCTGGTTCAAACTCAAAAACATAGTGTAAAGCGCAGTAACGCAATGTCTCTCAATATATCACCAATGGAAATTAAGACCAAAATTTCAGACTGCAAGTATCTCAAAAAAGTTAATTGTTTTAAGCACCAGGACACCAGCACAAACATGCAGTATTCACAATTGCCAGGCAAGGGTGAACGCAAAAGACAAGCTTTAAATAGATAAGCTAAAACCAATCAACGCAAGATAAACCAGGTGGAAACAATCACACTGACGGTGACAAGTGAGGGCAATTGAAAACAATTAACACAAAACAAAAACATGGTGGCTGTGTTCAGAATTGCCTGCTATGCATCCTTAATGTACTAAATATGATGAAATATGAAATGATATACGATTTGTATGCAGTATGCCAAAAGTACATGGTATGTGAAATTTGAGTATGGAAAATGTTCCCTGATGACATACTACATTTTGTATATATTTTGTAACCATATGTTGCTAGAGTGCCCTGTGATAGACTGGCGACCTGAACAGGGTGTACACCGCCTCTCGCCCTGTGTCGGCTGGGATAGGCTCCAGCCCCCCCGCGACCTTGTTAAGGATAAGCGGTACAGCTAATGGATGGATGGATGGATGTTGCTGAAGTCTAGACAATGCTTCAAGCCCCAAAATGCAATGAGTCAACTTCCTTCTGGAATTACGTTTTCAGTATTCATTGTACAGTATGTACTCATTGAGAATATAGTAGTATTTCAGTATGTTGTTCCTTACATAGCCAGAGAGGGCGTGTAAGAACCAAGTCTGTGAAAAATTTTACTGGAAAATGGAAATGAACTGCATTACACTGTATTTACTTCTTTGATAGAAATGCTATTTTCCATATCAGACAAGGAGTTGTGAAAATTACAGTTAGAATCCTTGCTTAGAACGCAGTCTAAATTCTTCTAAGTGGTTTAAACCTGTAAAGGGGATGATAAAATGGCTGTCTGTTTAGCCGTTGGATTCTGACATTGAAACACCCCTAATCTCCTGTTAGTAGGACTGTAAATAGGAGCGTTTAAAGCAGCTTTGTCACTGAAGCACCAGCTTTTCTCCGTTTCTACCACAATTGATCAGAACAGTGTCTGTTATTTCTACCACTACAAATGTGCAGTGATGCTCATACCCTGCTTGATGATTCTCAATGTGGAGGTTGCAGTTCCCTCCACTGACGGTGTTAAAGGCTGTGGTGCAGGGTTTTTAGCTAATGGCTATTGCCTCACACTTAAACACAACACTGATGACTCAGATACTCTCTGCTCATTGCTCAAACACTGAAATGGAGGAGCGCAATATCATTTGAGGGCTATGCATGAACATTGTGAGTTATTTATATTAATCAATTTGTTCTATCATGCTTTTGCAGTAATGTGATTTGGGCAATATAGGAACATATATAGTCACCCAAGCATTACTTGACCCCGACCTAAACTCAATCTGTATTCTGTGGAGTGGGGGGATGCAGCACGGCCTTGTCTTGGCTAATTCACCTTGTTCATAGCAGCTTGGGGTGACAACCCCTCTGAGGGAGAGAGACAGAGCGAGGGGAGCTGAGAGAGAAGGGTACGGCGTAGAGAGGAGTAGCAGTGCCTAAGGGAGGCTCGGGGGGGTTCAGACAAGCTCATGTAAATGAGCCATGATCCATGGACAACAGAGCAAGGCAGCAAACGTCTCACAGGACCAGCCATCTCACCAGCATAAGGCTTTGAAAAGAGCCAAGGTTATTTTCACTACCTGGGGGGAAATGGTGGAGTCTTACCTAACTGTGTCAGATACAAGAATTCATGTGCTAAATATTCTAAAGAAGTTGAATTGTGTCGGACAAAGTGCACAATTCTTTGTGTTAAAAGATTATATTTTTGTGACGTTTTTGCATCTTTTATTGATAACCATGGTAAATAATTGCAAGCTTACAACCATTTGTAAAAAGCATGGAACAAAAATATTTCTTATTTGGTGAGTCTTCACTCGGGGTGTTTTCCGTGCTGGGCCTCATTACTCAAAGAGCTGAGTTTACAGAGTTCAGACCCACAGTTCAGTAGTAAAGGACTTAAATTGGAACCTCAGGTGGCTTGTGCCATGTGTTCATTTCTTTGAAATGACAAATGTGTTACACAGAGACAATTTATTAGAATTCCATTTACAGTGCACTGGTATTTCGACTTTGCCTTTGGAGCTCAATGAAATGTCCATTACCAATTATCACAACTGCCTGACTAATTACCACAGGAAAGGGAAAAGACAGGCTTTAGTTTAATGGTTTTACATTTACCTTTACTTTTCTTTATTTGTAAATGTAGACTTTAAAGCGGGGAAACTTTAAAGTGTCCCAGAGAAATATTTTTTAATTGTTGTTGGGAGTGTCATGAAGACAAAGCTGGAACGCAGGGATCCACCCAACAGGGCATGTGAGGGAGATGCACCCAACGCTTCATCCATACAAATAGTCGCTGTACTTGTGTTCTTATCCTCACATATAACCCTGATAGGGAATATGTCTCACCTTATGGGCTATTGGGAAATATATAGGTTTAAGCAATCCATGTAGTCACTCGCCAAATTGCAAATTGTAATGTAGAATGTGATTTTGCATTTAAATTGAATATTAAGTGAAGGGTTGTTGGGGCCCAAATCTCATTATTGGCATCCATAATGTGGCCATAGTTTTAAGTGGAGTGAGGGTATGTTCAGCCCATTGTTGCTCTCAATAAATTACTATTGGTGAACCCACTAAATCTAGTTCAGAATTTCAGTGTCATTTCAGCTCACTCTAATTATCTTCTTAATTAAAATATGTTTGACTTGGAGAAGTTGACTTTCTCTCTATGTGTATGTGTGTGTGTTTGTGAGTGTGTGTGTGTGTGTGTGTGTGTGTGTGTGTGTAAATCTCTCAAACAAACTGCAGAGAATACTTCAGCTGGGAGTAATCAACCCAACATAATGCATATTTATGACGATGTTTAGTTAAGTGGCGTCTGATGAACGTGATGTGACAGGTGGGTCAGGTGTCAGACTACTGGCAGGGCTTAGTTTCGAAACCTCCAGGGAGTGCTGCTTCACTGTGTAATTATTACAATGACCTCTGGCCACAGGCATTATGCCCATTCACCCCGAGGTCCACGACAATGACTGCTAACTGAAAGAATGAGTGACTGGGATTTTACACCATTCAACTTTTCAGCTATTACCTTAATTATAGACCAAATGGCTGTAGTTAAAATGGGTTATCATAGATCAAACATATGCAACACTTAAGATAAGAAAAATACTAATCGTTGCCATGTTTACATTTTCTCTAATCATTTACTGATACTCACAGTTACTGTTTACAAGACTGTGTTACAGATGAAATGCAAGATCTGGTAGTCAATCCAGGGAGAGATAAAAAAAAAACACAAAGGGAGGTTTTCACTGAATCACAGCTTACATTCAGTCATGCCTCCAAGCAACCCACAGTCTCCCTTTTGTCAGTTGACAGGCTCAGAAGGTTATGCTGAGCAGAAGCGGCCTGCCTACCTACCATTTGAGGACATTCTCTGCAGGCAGGCGCCCACTCAGCAAAGACACTCAAACCTCCCTGGTGCTCAAGGCCATTGTATAGGCAGATTATATAATACATGTTAATGCAGTCATGCAGATGAAGTTTCCAGTAATCAGGCATCTTATTCCTTGGCGCACACAGGCTTTAAGAATGATCACAATCACAAGCATTGTGAAAATGTTGTTTGTTGTGTTCTGCACAGACGTTTTCAGATTCCTATTCAATGCCACGGAATCTGTGGCCTCAAGGTGCATCAGATGAGAGGCCACTTACCAAAATAGTGGTTGGCATGACGTCCTCTATTGAGATTGGTGGTATTTTTTTATTATCAAATTCCCAGAGTCTATGGCATCTGATGCAGTTGGAACCGTGTGGCCTCATTGGGTCCACGCCAGGACCTATCACTCTCCAGATGTCTTTGTCTGGTCAGGTACTCCCCACTTCATCCATCAGAGTTTCTCCTGGATATGTTGCATCCCTGTCTGCCTTTTTGCCGCGTCCCAAACCTCCCCTTACCGTCGCCTGCACTCTGTACCGTTAGCTCCGTGCAGCCCAGCAGGTGACAAATGAACGCTGTCACTCGGCCAAAGGCCTGCTTGTGCTTTCATTACAGTTATGGGGTCCAGTATGGAGGTGGCTGGGTGATGGATTCCCCCACTGAGTGCACTGTTCGGTCCCTCTCGAAACCCTTATTTTTTTCAAGTTAAAAAGAAAATATCAAACCGGGCCGTTTTTTGGTCAGGCAAGTTAGTTTTGTCATCGCTAGATTATGTTTGTGTTATTGTAGCACTATGTATACAACAGAATAATCATTCCAGGGGGAGAAAGGTGAGTTTACGACTTCTGACAATATTTCATTTTCGAGCTGAGGCGCATGCAGTGAAACATGCAGTGAAACAAGATGGTTTATTTCAAGTCATTCAGTAAGCTGTCCCAGTCCTCCATGGCTATCGTGTTCCATTTAAAATCAAATCGGACTCAGATTTCTATTTGTACTGCACAATTTCTAATTTATTGAGCGTTCAATTAGTGGTGTGTAAAACAAAATGCCCCCCCCCCCCCCCCCCCACACACACACACACACACTCCCACAAGCGTACTCTCTCACACACAAGCACAAGCACACACACACACACAATTATGGCCAACACCTGGCAACAGGCAACAACACAGATGCTGTTTTTTTTTCTCCAATGGTTTCATATTGATTGGCAAAATGGTCACCCCACATTTCTACCAGCAAAACTAGTGAACTAGGCTGTACCCCTTCTGCTCGTTCCATTTTCCAACGCTTTCAACCATAGCCTTCACAGAAGACCTAAAAAAACAACAACACATTTCTTCCAAATGGAGTCGTACAGTGGTTGCACACGATCGGTCTAAACAGAGCAACCTCTGTGCCCTTCACACCACTACCGTGAGTCTGTGTGTTGGAGCCATTAGAAGAGCTGCTGATTGTTGAGGTGTCACTCTACATCAGCTGACCAGCCTCCTGACGACAAACTCGGAAGAGGTCTGTATGTAAACGCTAAGCTGCCTCTCATTTTCTGTGTGATTTATTATGAGAATAATCAACACTTTATCAATTCGACACATGGCGTTGAAGGCATACCCTTATCAATTATGTGACTCCTTGATACATAGCAAAGTGTTGCTTTGGATACTAAAGAAGGTCTCTAAAGATGGTGAAGATGGTATTGTACTAAACACAAATGGCCTTTCCAATGTGTGTTTTGTTTTTATGAAGAATTGTTTGACATTTTATGATCTTCTGAGAGTGTAACACAAACCAAATGGCATGTTTTGTTTTGCCTGGCACATGCTCCTATAATCACTCTCTCTACCCCTCTCTCTCTCAGAAATGCAGCTGCGTCTTTTCAAATCATAATCCAATAATTGTAAGAAACATACATTTTCTCAGTGATTAGATGCTCTCATTCTCTGTTTGGAGGAAAGAAATTAAATGAGGGTGACCTTTCGAGATAGCTTAACCTTTTAAAAATGCCAGACGTGAAGGTTTTAGTATAAGTGTGCCACATTCTCAAAATGTTCCTCTGTTTTAGCAACTCATGATGACCTATAACACCACTGCAAAGAGGGAGGTTTGACAGTGATGAATCCTGTGGCCTGCGGCTATTTGCTATCATTCTGATATTCCTAGAAACCCACTTTGTTTAAAGCGCTTTCCCTGCCAAGCTGAAATGACCTGTCGACAGACCTCGAGACGAACCCTGAAGCTCACAGAACCATCAGTCGTCCAGGCATTCTATTTTCTCCCCTTGATCTTAAGGAGCTCAGAACATAGTATATGTTTAGCTGTGTTGGATAATGCGCCTGTTCTATGCAAAGTATTCCACCAATTCTGGGGTTATTAAACGGGCTATCAGGAGGAATAAAGCTCTAAACCCAGGTTAAAATAGTAACTTGTCTCATCTATGTTATATCAGTTTGACTTGATCTTCTATGCCCCCCCCCCCCGCGCTAGTTGTCATCACTATCGCTGTCTTTAGTAATCATTGGTTTTTCCTTCAAATAAATGAACGGCTTTGTTGCCATAATTCCAGCAAAGCCTCACTAGGAAAAATAAATGGGAATGTTGCCTTTTTTTTTATGCAAGGACATACATATCAAGTACATGTGGCAGAGAGGTAATAGCCCCCGTCAGTGTGAATTGGATGAAATAGATGACACATTTAGAGCACTTCACCTTTAGAGGGCAAAGCGAAAGTGTGTGAAAAATTAATGACTTCATGAGTAAGATCAGGTTCAGCATTTGTGGTGGGAAAGTCACTTAAGAATATTTAAACATACTTAAAACACCTTTTTACTATTAGTCTATGACTAATGTACAATGGTAATTCATGCAAAATAATTTTGTATTAATCAAAAGCAATGTGTGAAATTATTTTCTGCACTATGGCAATATAGGAACACTTATGGATCAGGTGTTTTGGACATAACCCTGAATGATCTTGGCCTTGAGTAATGCCCCCCCCCCCCCTCCCACACACACACACACACATCTGTTAATTTGTATTATGTTCGCATGTAGTGGTAAGCCCTATGCTATTCATACCCAAGATATCAGTGTGCATTGTAATATAGAATTTTTGATTGTGAGAATCTTCCATTCTAAATCCTATGAACTGCAAAAATATTGAAATTATTATTATTAATAGGGCTAGCAACGATGTGGAATCCTTATATAACAGCCTCTGCAAATAATACTTAAAATCTTCAACAGCTCTTGCACATTGTTGTTTTAAAAGATGTATGGGTTGTATAAGGCTTACATATCTGCTTGCACTTTGTAGATGTTTCATGCAACAGCATTACCTGACATTCTAAAGTAAGACACATGCACGGACACTGTCTTCTGTGAACTCCAGCTCAGCCTGCTGTGGTTCTTCAATTGAATACGAGCGACATGCAGGAAATGTCTGAAGGGCCCGATACCCTGCAGGTGTTGTTTATCTGCCTGTAATGGCCTCGCAGATGTCCTAACGTAATTATAACAAAAGCTGTCTGCTGAACCGTACCAGTGCTGAAACCCCTCCGCAATCGTCCACCACCCGCGGCTCCCATTGACAGGCCCCTACGCAGGGATATGCAAATACACAATCAAAATAGAGAGAATTTCAGCATCACGCTTCACATTCCAAGGTGATGTTTCTATGGTGATTTGTATTTAGAAATGGTGGTTTATTCTCTGGCTCGTTCGGCTTTGCTGCCATGTCTCGCCGGTGTCAAGAAGTTGTCAGCATTAGGATGCAAGGGGAGAAACGCTCACCTAGTCAGTATAGAGTAGAGAGAAGTCTGCTGTTGCTGTTCATTTAGAAACAAACTTCTGCCAAGAAAAAGTACACGAGGAGCATATCTCCTTCTAATACTTAGTGGCACAGCTCAGTTATTCACAAACTGTTGTCCAAGGCATAGCATTAGCTAAATTACAGTTTTATCTGTCAATCGAATGCACACAAATAGCTGACTGAACATAATGGTGGGAATCCAATTTCGTATTGATTGGCAGTGCAGGATGCACCAGGGGCGTTTTAAAGCTTCCTGTCCCATTACCCTGCCAGGTTATTTAGCAAGGAAAGAGGAAGCATTTGGTGGGAGTAATTAGCTCAGCTCTCGGCATTGGAAATTAATTGCAGGTACCGTAGAAGTCATTCACAATGGGATAACAGTAGCATTATGCAGTGCGTATGTGACTGAAGAATAGTGGTAGCCTCTCTCGTGACAAGAAAAGGCTGACATCTACCACTGCTGCCTGCACACACAGTACACAGTATTACACACAGTATTGCAATATCGCACGCATGCACACACCCACACACACACACACACGCACACACACACACACGCCCAAACACAATCCATGTCCATGCTAACTGACCCCCTCAGTGCACTCTTCCATTAATGATGCGCAATATTCATATTTGAGCTATTGAATGTTTCATCGTGTAGGTGCTGAGTTTCTTTATTGATGAGCAGTGCATTATTCAGAAGTATAGGGGGAGAGGCTGTACAGAATGGTGATCATGCAAGTCTATTCCTCCATGCATCCGATCCCTGCATGTGTTTCTCGCGGTGCTACGTCTCTACGTTTTTCTCTTCTTTTCCATGTTGGTCTTTTAGTTGGCACTTTGTTAATTCAGCGCACATGCCATGTTTATTTGTTGTTCATACACCACCTCCTTTGAGTAACAGCTATATTGTTACAGAAAAACAAACTGTAATGCATACCAATCATAGTAATTCTTCAGACATTTTGCATGTTTACCGTGTAATATATTCAATTTATGTATCTGGCTCCATTAGCATGAGTGTCGTAGGAACATGGTCTGGGTATCAGTCATCTCTCAAATGCTTGCAAACACCGTGGCACAATGTAACACAGGTAATTATCTGAAAGGTTTGCCGTCTATTAACGGCTTTTTGCGGCCCCTCTCCCATTATCTATCCAAACCTATTTGTTTTCCCCTCCCCGTCAATTACGGGCACATGCCTCGAAAACATGTATTTCCTATCGCACCCCTGGTAGCAGAGGTCAACGTAGGAGTGTTTGTTTTTGCCGGATGTGGGAGAGGGGTAGGTAGATGGGGGGGCGGGGGGCTGTTTGAGTGATGACTCTAAAGAGAGCTTGTTTTTGAACATTTCCCCTCTGCTGCGCTTCATGCCGTCATCGCTACTCCTTCGAATCACTCCCTCGTTCGCTCCGCTTTAGATTTCTGAGGTGATTAAGTGGTTGGTACCGAGGGCACCACTGGATTCAGGGCCCGCTTGCAATCCCATCCCTCCTGTCCTTTAGTAATTGCCGAAGAAGACGGAGAAGGGGAAGCTGGAAAGAGCACACTTGTGTAATGAATGGGAGGCAATAACGGAGCGTACAGGAAACACACAGCTCCTTCTAGGACCGGGCTGGTGATGTCTAGAGATTTGTCATCGGTTGGTACAACAGCAGTGTGTGCGGTTATGTGCTAGCCATCATGCAGGCATGGGAAACAAGCCTCTTCCACCACACATCTCATGTGTCCTATTGCCTTACTTACTGTACGTTCAGCAGAACGTGACATAAAGGACATGCGGGGGTTGTCCCCGGGAAATGTCGTCGGCGTAGGTTAACCGCTGCGCGGGTCAAATGTGGTGGCTGGATGTGACCCTCCTCTGACTACCTGCTCGCTTGAATTGATGACCATGTTAAACGGAGACTGTCCCCCTTTGTCCCTTTGAGTGTGTGTGTGTGAGAGAGAGAGAGAGTGTGTGCATGTGTGCACGTGTGTTCGGCTGCGTTATTGGTCGACGTGTTCCCGTGTGTGCGTTAAGCGCTGCGTGGACACACACACGCCAGTGTGCGCGCGTGGCGCTTGAGCACAGGGCTTGCGGGAGCGCAGGCAGGGGTACACCCCTCCGAGTGCGGCCGACCTATTCCGTGTAGCTCAGGCGCCGTACGGTGAAGATGTCTCTGTGCCACGCTGCGGTGGGTGCTGCGGTCACATGACCCCAGCTGCGCCGAGCACCCGGGAGGGGAGAGAGAGTGAAGTGTGTCAGCCTGCGCAGCTGATAACGCCGCCTCTGTCACACTCTGGCCCCCCAAAAAGAACGTTTGCTTGGCGGGCCAAATCGCATGAAAGGATTGTGACACTGCGACGCACACACACACACAGGGGGCTGTTCAAGTAGTCCGTTGTGCCGTTTTTGCTTGAAGTGTGTCACGTCATTTACCTCATGCCACCATGACGTCTTTTCATGTGCCCTCTGTGCTCGCGTCGATGTCGATTTCCTGTCAGTAGTGTGCCACCATGTTTACTTTACAGTGTCCCGCTGCTTTGAAAATATACCCACGCTGAGCTGCGCCCTTATTGGACACAATTGACAAAAAAAAAGAAAAAGGTCCACGTTAGTGCACTGGGTTTTACTCGTGCCTTATCGGGATGTTTCTATACATCTGTGTCACACCCAATTCTCAGTGACACTTGAAGTGCCCATTTCCATCCTCAGGCCATTGCCTTAATCCTACAGCCTCCTCCATAAGGGGGGAGGAACCCTGACAGGGTGATGAAGACTGCCGTAAGCAGTTGAGGTCTGTTATCAGCCTCCAACATCTGGCAGAAAACCGAGGGGTGCTCAGGAAAACTCTCCAGACACCATCGAGACCTATCTCTATGACACTTGTTCAACTGCACCCTTTCAACAACGCTAATTCACCCTTAGGCTCTGTGTAAGTCTTTCTCACCAGAGAGTCAATTTCTATGATTACCGGTTACATTTTGTATACTGGTGGAGCCGGGTGGCACGGCTGAACAGCACAAGTGTGTGTGTGTGTAGGTCGAGGTATGATGTGGTGTACAGAGATTAATGTAGAAATGAACTTGGGCAATTTGTGACCAATATTATTTCAGACGCTTGATCTTTAGGTTGGTTTTTATGTCCGCTGGTAAAAATAAATTTTCCTTCCGTTTCTGCATCTAACTGTGCCATTTAACAGCATGTGACTCTTAATGGATTGCAGTAATCAGTGTTCAATTAAATGTTACAGCCAGCAGAAATTTCAATCTATTAAATTAGATTTAAAGTAATATGCATTGGTTGAAATCACATAAAAAGCCTTTTCTTTTTATGATCAGGATTTGCCCTGGCAGCCTCCTTTAGAAATCGGAATGTCTAGGTCCTAATCATACAATCATAGTTTATTTACTTAACAGGCTCTAAACTAAAGGGAATACACTCCGTTCTATCTGCAAAGTATAACATTCTGTGTTTTTAATGTCCCATCTTATAAATTTACAGTATTTTTTTTAGAACAAAACAATGGAATTCCTGCAAACGTGGAATTTAAAAACGAGCACAGATTGGATGAATGTTCATAATTACAAATGATTAATTTTAGAAGCAATGATAGCAAGGCCTAATTAGGGATTCTCTGTGGTTACCCTTGGAAGTACTACTATTTAAATCAGTGAGTGGCTGCCTTTGAAAACACTGCGTGACATTGCTTTGTGACCATCAGCCTGTATTGTAAATAACTATTTGTTACAGCCTTACCTACTGTGTCAAACTACGTCTGGGTGTTTTACACACGATGTCTTGAAAACACACCGTGTTGGTATAGTTGGGTCTTGAAATTCACCCACGTTGAATAAATATCACCCATTTGAATCATCACCATCGTTATCATTATCACCTTTATTGTTGAGGATTTATTGTATTTCATCCACTCCTTAGCTTACCCAAATCCAAACATATTGTAAATATCTAAAATCATCCATATAGTCTTCCAACTGACCTTAGCATGACCCCAGTCCAGTGCCACCAAATTTTTTTTTCTTGCTTGTGAAATATTCATGTCTATCTCGGAGGAACCATAATAACATACTGTATCTAGTGCTTGAGCAGCTGGAGGAGGTCAAAGTTTGACAATAGTCCTCATGACCTCCGTCATTAGACTCATAGATCCAACATCCTGCCACAGGCTTCATATTTGAGGCAGGGGGTGTGGAGCAGAATCAACGCTGTTGTCCTATTTCAGTCCCAAGAGATGGATTGAGTTGTGTGTATTGTAGTCAACTTTGACCTTGTGTAAAGGAACCTTCTTTTCCCTCCGGACCAATTTAGTCAATATCATGGTTTTATTGATAATACCGCATGGACAATAAATAACCACTACCTCTAAAATGTTCGAAAAGACAACACTAAAGCTATGAATTTGGATCAATATTTTACCTTTTGTCGACAGACTTTTGTTGGATGAGTATGTATTGAATATTTCTCAGGGGAATGTTGTTGTTCTTTGGGTGATCTTTCTATAGGAAGCATCCAGACAGTGTGGATGGAAAGTGCTCTGTGTGGATCGAAGCTACTTTGCAGATGCTTCAAATTCAGCCAGAGGGGGGTGCTTCAAAGTCTTGCCGAGTATAAAGTCATTCTCTCAGATTTTCTTCTGATGTTATTTGCCAATGGCCATTCCCGACCCTGAAAGTGAATGATGAAACCCACAAAGTCTACTTTCGGGCAAAAAAAAGCAAAAAAAAAAATGTATGTGTTAACTGACAAGATAAGTAATGAACTCATTGATATCAATATCAGTACTCTATCCAATTAAATGCAATGGTGTGTTTTACTTTTAAATAGTCTTAACATGCAAGTCTATCCTAAAGCATAGGGGAAACTAGTCCATTATGGTATCAGTAGTTAAAGTCTTGCACATTTGGAATGCAATTAAAAACTTAATTTTCCAGGAGCTTTGCCGAGGGTGATAAATGAAGTCTTAATCCTTTAATTGTTCTCCGTTAGACTGAAATGCAAGGATGATAGACAATTGGTAAAGAAAGAGAGGAACTCTTAAGAAATAAAAATGCAGGTACGTCCATTTCAATGCAGTATAATTGTGAACGGCCATTTAACAGATTTGAAATGGAATACTACATGACATAATAAAAAAAGCGTAAATATGTCGATATAGAGACCTTCTTTTACAAAAGTGCCACGTTCAAATAGCATTTCAGCACCACGGCCAGCTCCTTGGGCCAAATGTGGCAGTGCTGAATTTAACTTTACTGCTGCACTTCTTCCTTGAATAAAGTTGACTTTCTAAAAAAAAAGAAATTGTTAGCTCGTGCAAACCATTGCGTATCCTTTTCGTGCATCATTGGTCAATAGTTGCAGCTGCTGCAGCTCTAAGTGGTTTAAGGCTGCGAGAAATTGTATTGACTGAGGCAACACCAATGTTGACAAGTGCAGTAGCATTTATTATTTTCAGTCGTTCACTGGTCCAGAGGGTTACAGTTGCCCAACGCATACAGAGCTTTTTTAATTCCATCTCAGACCAAGTTTGATCAATACAACCCGCCACCGCTGGTCCAATAGGAGTAGCCGTATTCTCAAACAGATCAGCTAGTTTCACCACCACCATCTTTAGGATAAGTCCCTGCGTTTTTTTCTCTCTCGAGCACACTGCCTCTCTCTTTTCTTTTTTCTGTCTCTCTTGCAGTTGCAGAAATTGGCTCTGCAGCCCGGTCTGAACCTCAATGAACCTAATTGATGCACTGTGACTATTACAATCCGAGGGATTTCAACGTCCAGGGGTTTCTTATGAATCTTAAACAGACCCTTTAAGGAGTTGAATTCGGGCTGGAGAAAATGGCACAAAGCGTGGTTTTGTTTTTACTCTGGTTTTTGGGTAAATCATTCGCTGGATTTCCTAATCAGATTAATATTGGTAAGTATATCGTTACTATTAAAAGCGACACGAAGTCTTGGTTCGGGTCCATAATGCGTCTTTTTGTAATAATTCGTTGGGACTTCAGCTCCCCGGTTCTGTACAGCATGAACGCTTTAAGTGGAAAGACGAACTAGTTGTTGTTTTTTTTTTATCCGGCGAGTTCCTCGAAAAAACTTCAGCGTTTGGTTTATAGAAATAAAGCAACTGATAAGAAGGGGTTGTTATATAATATTGCTTAAAGCTAAAATGCATCGGCATGAAGAATAGTTTGCCTTAATATTATTTACCGATTGATATTGGTTGATAGGAAATTGATATGACCCACTGCCTTTAGGAATCATGTCTATGTAGTAATTTGCTGTTGTTTAATGTAGCTAATTAAATATAAGCATTACAGCATGCAAACATGTTGCACTAGTTTGGTTGTTAAAGTAACTGTATGGGTTGGCTTAAAATTAAAATGTTTCTACTTTATTTAAAGTATGGTTAATTAATGCAATGATTTCTTTTTGTCTCTGATAGGGGGTCTCTTCATGCGTTCCACTGTGCAGGAGCACAGCGCTTTTAGGTTTGCCGTTCAACTATATAACACCAACCAAAACACAACCGAAAAGCCCTTCCACCTGAACTACAACGTAGATAACCTGGAGTCATCCAACAGCTTTTCTGTCACCCATGCATGTAAGTGTGTTTCTATTTTGGTCACTCACTGAACATATGGCTACCTCTTCATATTCCCTCTGGTCTAGTGGTATATACTTATTTTTTGGTTCCATGAGCTGATGTAATCAGACAAACTACCACGTTTTTGGGGTAAACTATGATTAAAAACGGGCCACAGTGATGGCATCTAGCTAGAAATTAGCTTCTGGGTTGCATTCAACAACATCACCCTTTTCTATGAAAAACACGTGTCAGCTTGTCATGTGTTAACGCATACTGTGAACTCTTAATGGCTACGTTTGGGAGTTTTGCGAGAGTTGAAAGGTTATGCCCTTTTAGGTGCCTCTTTGAACACGGACGCTGTCCTTACAGCGACGCTTGCCTTCGAGAGATAATATGACCAATTATACAACCACTGTGTCAAGGATGCAGTGTGGGAGGCTTCCGTATGTTGTGCCGCACTTCATCCACTTGCAGGCACTGGGCTTTCTAACGTTAGAATTGAATTTCAGACTAAATCAGCTTCGATTGCATGCATTATTCATTGCTTTAGCTTAAGCCCCTAAATCCCTGCGACACTGGATACAAATCAATATGCAGGCTTCTTAGTCGATGTCCTTTGAGTTCTAACGTTACCGTCGCGTGTTCGCCCCCGTAGTGACCATTGGTTTGTTGTTACACCGAAGGTTGATTTGGTAAATTACCTCCTTTTTTTGCACCCCCGTCAGCCTCATTGCCTTGACATTAACAAACAAAAACTAGGCTGGGCCACTAAAGCAGGAAAGTTAGAGGGGGTGAAAGTGGTGGCCGCGCCAAAGTAAACCAACCGCATGCCCAAGCAGGCCTCCTCACAGTCTCCCAGACTTTTCCTTTGAAAGATGTGCGGGGTTATCTTCCCATCAACCCCATGCGGGGCTTGGTCATTATGGCCCCTCGCCCCCTCTGTGTGTTACTTAGCCTCTCCCCACATTTCCCTCCTCCGGGTCTTCTCTGTGTTGCTGCCGAGCCTCTCACCCAGCTCTGCAGAGTCAGCTCATTAGCACCCAGACCTCATAGCACCTCGCTGCGCTGTCATTGGCCGACGGGGAGAGAGAAAATCTATATAGCCCAACAAACCCGCCCCCCCCCCCACCCCCTGCCTTTCCCCCCCTCCTACCCCACTCTCTCCCCTTCTTCGACCATCGTCTGAAAATGAGTCGGGCTCAGACCTGCAGAGGAGGTAGGTCTGACGATGACAATGAAACGGGGAGATGAAGCACAGCCCCTGCATCACAGGCAGCCGTGCCTGGCCCTTCCCCTCGCCGAGGCGTGGACGCACCGACACACCAACAGCAACAATACGCAAATGAGTAAATAAATAATAGATAAAGCGTTGCAATTTCACGCATGTTGAAGGAGCAGGGAAGCATAGGAAAAGGAGGCTAGATATCAGAATCTAATTAAATCCGGGAGCAGGCTCAGCTTTGGTAAGAGGATGGGCCTCCTGTGGGAGCCTTGGCCCCGTTTCTGTCTTCTCTCTGGCATACATCTTACTGTAGCAGCAACTCTTCTACCACTACACTCACTAAGTGCAGGGCTACCAGGGAAGCTAGGTCATATGAAGATTTAAATAAATAAATAAATAAATAAAGACTTTGATGCTGATGATGCTGACAAACTTGGAAAAGAGATGCAGGAGTACATTGAGGAAAAAATAATGTTGTTATTGTTGTTTATATGTTTTACCTATGCTCTACTCTATATACTGTACTCAATACATACCAACTCCACAGACAAGCACTTACACTGTCTTCCATGCAATATTCTTGTCAAACTTGCTGGGATCTTCAGCAGTTTCAGCAGACACATTGTTTTTAATAACGTTCAGTCAACGCTACACTTTTGAACATGGTGCGCCACGTTTGATCTCAGTCTTTTGTTTTAAGGTAGTGTCCTGGAAATTTCATCAATCTGATCTGACAAACTGCGTGCAGCTCCTACTGAGCTCACAACTGAACTCGAACACTTTCGATTGTATCAATACATTCAGAGAATACAGCAGAGATGGAAATATGGAACTAATGTCAAGGATATTGGCCTAGTTGCTCGTTTAGAATGATCCCTGGAACACGACACACATTACACAAAGTAAAGGCAGCGTGTGAACTAGCAAGCCTCAAAGTAAGATCGCTCCTAAAGTGTGATGGAAGTTTAGAATCAACATCCTAAAATGACTAATCAGCGAAGCCTGACCATGAGGAACGGGCGTTATATTGAGGTGACTGTTCCTCAGTGTCCTGCTGGCTGTGTTGTTTGCTCTCGGGCTGTTTGCCGGACAACCTGACCTCCTTCGTCATCAATACCGAGAACCTCCACAGCGTGACTCAGAAACCCGTGTCAGCAGTGACACTCACGTCTACTCTGGGGTTGTTGCTATTTCAATGGGAACGTTTGTAAAGCTGGCACTGGCCCCAGTGTGTTGAGTAAATCTATTTTGAGCCTCGCCGTGCACTGCTTTGATACATATGTGTTCTGGCTTTCTTGGGAGGCATTTGTTGAGTTAATTGAAATGACAGCGTATTTTGGTTACCGTCCTGACTGGAATCCTCTTTTGCTTGCCCACTGTTATTTATGCTCCAGTGTGCGTTTATGCCTCACATACTCAGGATTTGGTGCCTTGCCAGAGTGTTTTTCCTCTGACTCTTTCACCTGCTCGGCCTCTGTTGCAGCCACAGAATATCACTTAGAGCGAAGGCGGCGGCGAAGGCCAAGGGAAAAAATAGCACATACCGAACAGCATATAAATTTAACTTTACTTAAATCCAAACAAATATGAACCGGAGGCTTCGGGATGAATATAACCTTCTAAGTCAGATTTTGTTTTTTATTTCAAGTCAGCTCTAAAAGCTGCATGCTATTAATTGAATTAGTGACCGGCAGCAAAACAATATGTGTCTTCAGTAATCCTCCAAGCTGGGCTTTGTAGTTCTCCAGCACACTGTGCTTTGGAGGCATGGCTGTTGTCGTTGCTTTGAAGTGACATCAGAAAGGGAGAAATCTGTAATTACCTCTGCTGGGTCTATAATGGCTACGGAGGCTGGAAGTCAGGTACACTTACACAGGCGGCAGGCGGCAATTCAAAGCAAAGGGTGGGAACGTAAAGAACCACAGGAGACAGAGCTCTTGATGGCCATGGCTGGCCAAATGAACGGCCGGAGAATCCTCCTCGCGTCCTCTCCTTTCTTTTCTTGTCCTCCTCTTACCCGAGGGGGAGAATCTCGTGCTGCCCCGCGCCTCTTTTTTTTTTCTCGCGACGCAATTTATTAGCGTGCTCAACTCGATGTCTTTTCAAGAAAGGGAGAAAAAAAATCGCAGTAGTTTGCTCTTTAATTTCTTCTTCCTGTTCGCTCACAATGTGGCCCATCCCTCATGCTGTCATTAGGCTAATGGTGTGTGTCCCCTCTGCCTGCCTTTTAACATGGGCTTACCCTTTCCTTTCATAAAACCTTTCATGTCCTTAAACAGTTTGCGTCAGCGCATGGTCCTGTTGCTGCAACATTCCAGCGTCGCTCTTGCCACCGTTGTCTAAATTGGAACCGCCTCACTCCACTAACGAAATGCAAAGCAACGTGTAAAACAACAACGCTGAATGAAAAAGACAAACCCGCTCGCTTGTAAATTGCGTTGAAGTGATTCTGAGGGGGGGGGGGGGGGGGGCGACCTCAGAGAGGAACGCGCACAGACGCAGTGTGGCTGGCCAGGTTCCTCTGCGGGGGGAGTATGCGCGGGGTTAACCTAACTGAACGGGACGGCCACGGCCCACAGAGGATGGATGAGAGGTGGGCTCCGGTGTGAGCCTGGATACACTGTGCCAAAGCTCATCATTGTACATTTCCAGGAGGGACACTGCCCGAGAGATCATGTCTGATAATCAGCGTGGCCATGCGATGATATTTAAAACAACTTGCTCGAGAGGAAAATAAAAAGGAGAACGTTTATGACTGGATTGATTCCAAATCCCTCTAGCATGTATGGGGGGTGGGTGGGGGTGGGGGGGTGTAGCTGATAAAGTAGCACGTGGCATTTCATCAGAATGTCAAGACGAATGTTCTTGCCCACCCTTGAATTTCAGATGTGCCCGGGATATGATCTAAGCCTTTAGCCGTCTAGCTGAATAAAAAAGGGGGGTTTTATATGCCACCAGTGCGTGCAACGCATAAACCTTTCCCTCTCTCCTCAAGATTCCCGGCTGGCTTCCACGCCGGCCCACTGGAGCACTGACTAAAGACCCGCAGTCTGTGTCTCGGGACAGCGTTGGACCGCATTACAGCGGAGCGCATGAGGCACGCGGCATATGTTATGAGGCTCAGATGAAAGGCCCGCTACCTACCGTGAAGTCTTAAGCGTGATGCAGCCGTAGCTCTGGGGCCCCTGTGTTCGCTCCATCGTGTTTGTGTGAACGGATGGTGAACCGACAGGCAGGCGGGCCGACACACGCACTCACACACACACACACACACACACACACACACACACACACACACACACAGGCATGCGGCGTGCCAGCTCTGGGCAGGGGCTCGCGGGGCTAGAGGCTAGAGAAACCACCCCAGGTGACTGTCTGAGGCAGTTCACCTGGATGTAGTCACACGCTGTAACCCAGCATGAAAGGTGTTACCTGCCGCTCTGCATTTGGGAGGGATGGGGGAAAGCAGGGAGGAACAGAAAGCATTGTGAGCGAGGACAGGAAGGGAAGAAAAGGTGTGCCGGGTTAGATGATTGTTACGGAAAGATACCGAAGGATGGGGGAACGTGATAGAGGAGGAAAATGTTCAAAGAACAATGGGAACTGATGGAATGAGAGAGAGAGAGAGAGAGAGAGAGAGAGAGAGAGAGAGAGAGAGAGAGAGAGAGAGAGAGAGAGAGAGAGAGAGAGAGAGAGAGAGAGAGAGAGAGAGAGAGAGAGAGAGAGAGAGAGAGAGAGAGAGAGAGAGAGAAAGCTGGGACGGAGCGATAGCACCAGGTTAAGGTTGAGAAGCGGAGTAATTAAATGAACAAGGGAAGATAAAGTAAAGTAAAAGAATGTGAAATAGACAAATTATCTGTGCGCGTTTGTGTGTGTGTGTGTGTGTGTGTGTGTGTGTGTGTCAGAGAGCGAAAGATAGAAAGAAGTTTTCCCAGCCTAAAGGAAATCTCACCCAGTCACACAATCTTGGCCCAGCTGCTTTTGAGGACACAGATGGAGACCCTTTGTTGGAAACACATACGTGTGTACACGACCATGAAAGCACGCACACATTAAACACTGACCTACACGCGCACATTCATCACATTCATACACACCGAGTCACACAATGACATGTCATTTCTACCAGCTCTGTACTGTAAGAGCTCCCTTGTAAAAAGGCAGGCGAAGTAGACAGAGAGGAGGGGAGAAAATGGACAAAGTCAGCCAAAAACATATTTCAATCTCAGAAATGACCGCTGAGAGAAACGTGAGCCACCATCAGCTGATGTAATGGTCTGCTTTAGAAGCCGATGGGTCCAGGCGGTCTCAGAGGCCCTTGGAAGTGGCTCAACTTAGGCCCGAGTCATAGGAGAGGTAATGGCCCCCGGATGAGGTTACACACCATGGGAACCCGGTAGGTTCCGGGACGGACAGCTGAGAGCCAACGGAGAGAGATTGAAACAGATAGGAGGATGTGACTTATAGGGCCCAGATTTGAGAGTTTTTGGTCAACTGTAATCTTACTGTAAGTGTCACCAGGTGGTGAAACAAAAATGTTATAGCAGTGCGTGGTGTGTGACTATTAGGATAAATGTCAATATTTATGCTAGTCTTAAATGCCTTAGAGATGGAGTCATGTTGTCATAATTGAAATCATTAGTGTTTACTGTGGGTACAGGTTTTATATGGTCTCATATTTTATAAAAAGCAAAGGGGGGGAAAATCCAAAGACCAATGTTCCAGTGTGAGCACGTTTTGACCTAATTTCCCGCCCATGGAAAGCCCTCTGTCTTTGTTTTTTAAGACCCGCTCCTCGCTGTTGAAGCCGTAATGCGATTCGGAAGATAGCATGGGGCGCACTCCCAGGCAGATTCAACACAATGCATTTTTAATCAGATTATCAAAAGATCCTCTTAAACCCAACCTGAGGACGAGTGTTGCTGTTGGGATGTTGTTTGTCTTGGCATCACTGCCGCTCTCGCAGACGTTGTTCGATGAAACGGCTTTCCCGGGCTTTGCCGCCGTCTTCTGTAGCCTTAACTTTGACTCTCTCCTCGTCTGTCAGGCGTTGTCCC
Organism: Galaxias olidus; assembly: GCA_026901105.3. Classification (NCBI taxonomy): domain Eukaryota; kingdom Metazoa; phylum Chordata; class Actinopteri; order Galaxiiformes; family Galaxiidae; genus Galaxias; species Galaxias olidus. The sequence continues at coordinate 21,872 of JAPMUY010002082.1, read as the reverse complement.
TCAGATGTGTGGTGTGTGCGCGCACACGGTCGTTTTCTTTCCAACACATCTTTTGTTTCTCAATGTAGGAGTCCACCCAAGGTTGACTCCGAAGCGTTTGTAGACCCCATTAGGTGGATATCGAGTCGCGTCAGTCCGCTGTTCGCCGCTTCGCCCCGGGATGCTGTTTAGTGTCTTAGAATCTTTTATTGATTTCCTTTCTCCATCTGCTTCATTTTTTTTTTCCTTCTGGTGCAAACCTGGAAAATGGCAAGGGGAAGATTGGTCCGCCGATGAGGGGAAATTATGGATGGGCTGCCACGACAACATAAAGATGTTATCAACCTCAAGACAAGATCCATCCATCCATTAACTTTACCGCTCATCCTGTACAGGGTCACGAGGGGGGGGACTGGAGCCTATCCCAGCGGACACAGGGCGAGAGGCGGGGTACACCCTGGACAGGTCGCCAGTCTATCACAGGGCTCAAGACAAGATGAACTCTGTAAATAGATAACTGACAACAACCATTATGGGCCTTGCTGGCCTAATGCTTTTTTTTTTTTTTTTTTTTTACAAAATAATTTGAAATAACTTTGCAGATGCAAATTTGAAGAAAAAAGCTACCATAAAAATTCAATATAAACCATTTAGGAACAGCATGCAATCTAATTCTGGAAATCGTAAGAGGTAAAAAGGGTTACTTACAAAATGTTGCGTCTGTAAGTACGTTATATGTTATATCATAAACCATCCAACCAGTTCAATGTCCAGTGACCAGTTTGGGGTCTAACACTAATTGTATTATTTTTTTATTTATTTAGGGGAACGGTTAACCATGAAATTAAACCCACACATCAACAGTTGTCAGGCTTTGGAATCGTCCTAGACTCGCCGACCACTGTTATATCCAGCACAAATCTCCACCGTTGCTCAAAACCATTGAGTGCATGTTGAACTATAACTCATTCTATGACATGGTTAGTCTGTGAGCTCTTATTGTCGATCATATCAACCCCATGTTGTGATAGCAAAGTTTACCCCGCGTGACCGTAAAAAAACAACAGATAAACACTGTGGAGGGGTCCCAGCACTCTGGCAGTCCCATTAAAGTATAGTGGCCCCCATTAAACACGTTCAGCCTCTTGGTCTGTGAAAGGCAATAAATTCTTACAAGAAGAGAAAGCCATCTTATTAAAAGGTTTTTAAATGAAAATTAATAGGCGACGGTGGTGAGTCGCTTAAACTTGTTCTTCGGAGGTACAGTGCATCAGGAATCTTGCGGCTACTATAATTGTTTTCTATTCTTTCGCTTAATGAAGTGAAAGGTCTTAAGTAGTGGGAAGTTGTGCTGTGAGTGAGGGGCATATGTGAAAACATTTTCTTTTTTTTGAGTTTGTACTTTCTCCTTACTATGCTATGGTGAAAAGGAAGGTTGTGAAGAATAAGGGGGAAAGAGCAAATAATTCTGGGATACTTTAATGATATCTGCTGCAAGTCAGCATTTTTAACTCGCTTTCGCTCGATTCGTCTTTGGCTTTCAATTCAGTATTTTACAAAGCCCATGTGCAGCCTTTCTCCACTGTCCCAATCAGCCATTGGCCATTCAGTCAATTCTCCAACAATACCCGCAATCACTGAATCAGTAATCCCCTACTTCAGCTGGTATAGCACATCCGTATACTGCTTCATCAGGAGCTACTGCATTGCCCTGGTTTTACTCGGTCCAGCAGAGAGAGTGTATGCGAGAGAGAGAGAGAGAGAGAGAGAGAGAGAGAGAGAGAGAGAGAGAGAGAGAGAGAGAGAGAGAGAGAGAGAGAGCGAGAGAGAGAGAGAGAGAGAGAGAGAGAGAGAGAGAGAGAGAGAGAGAGAGAGAGAGAGAGAGAGAGAGAGAGAGAGAGAGAGAGAGAGAGAGAGAGAGAGAGACAGAGAAAGGCAGAAAGAGAGAGAGAAATTGAGAGAGACAGGGAGATTGAAAGAGATCGAGAGGCTGAGAGACTGAGTGAGTGAAAGTCTCCTCTAGACTTCCCACAATTTCAGTGTCTGATTGTCCTGAGCAAGGTCAGATAGCTTATAAAAAGAAAAACAGTCTGTGGGATTTTATTATTTCCAGGGAAACGAAAGGGAAAACAATAATTGCCGCTCTGGTGTTCTGTAATCTCCCCCTGTCCACCCGGAGTGAATCATCCCCTCGCCATTGTTTTCCTTTTCTCTCGCTGTGTGTGCGTGTGTGTGTGTGTGTGTGTGTGTGTGTGTGTGTGTGTGTGTGTGTGTGTGTGTGTGTGTGCGTGCGTGCTTGTGCGTGTCTGTGTGGTACATTCTGATCACTGGGCAAAGGGACTGTCACAAAATGAATGAGCAAAACAAAAGGGAAAAGAATGGAAAGGAGTAAAGTGTGTCTGTGTCTGCGTTCGAGAAGAGAGATAAATAAAAAAAAATACAACAAGGGAAGGCATGATGAATTCAAAACATCAACAGCCACTGTCATAATGTTCCCTACCAAGTAAATATTGGATCACGGTACAACGGGGCTCTGCTTCTAGCCCTCCATCTGCCGGGGAGCGGGCAGATTGATTCCCACGTCTCTGGCCCATTTCTGGTGAGCACCAGAGCCCCGTCAAAGCTGCATGTCTGTGCAGGAGCCCGGGTCTCCATCATAACTGATTACTAGTGACAGTTCACTGTCGCCGGGCTGCCGGAGCGTCACAGCCCTGCGAGACGAGTGCACGGCTACTGTAGCACACAATCACGGGAAGCAGGAAGGGATGGGGGGTGGGGTGGGGGGGGGGGGGGGGGGGTTGGGGATTGGGGGAGTGGATGAAGAATAAGAAAAGAAGAAAAAAAAAGAAAGGAGATATTAACATATTCCTTACAGCGATCTAGAGCAATGCAAATAGGACAGGGAACCTACATAGCCACTGCAGTGATAGAGGTGTTACGTTGTGATGGGGAGGGGGGGGGGGGGGGTCATGCCGGCCTACACCAGCCCCCAGACTTTGAAGATAACCACCATCTCTGTAATTGTAATTCACAACCCTAACCGTGTCAAACAAAGACCTCTAAGTGTGTTGACATTTGGAATGAACAGTCCTTGGCAGACGACTTTGAAATGGAAATATCTTCTGACAGGGCAGCATTACAAATAGGAGCTTTCCACACAACCCTTCAGTGGTGTTGTTACTGTAACAAACGATTATAAATGTTTCATTCTCTTAGTCCCAGCGAAAGCCTGAGAATGATCAAACCTGTCTGAATGATTCTGAATATTAAACTTCAGATAAATAATGAAATCTACAATGAATAATATAGTTAAAGTTATTCACAATATGATATTCCTTTTTTTATATCAGAACAGACCGTGTCAATGTAGCCACAGTTTTCCAGAAGAGCTTTTGAACGGCCAACATCAATTCAAAGAATATTATACAGTATGACTTTTTTTCATTTATTATTTTTTTTTTGTTTTGTTTTTCAAGATTTCTTTGTTAGTTTCCTTTAGATGCTCCTTCATGTTCACTGCTCCCCAGTTGTGAGAAAGCAGGCGATATGTGACGCCCCAGCATACTGTAATGTATCACTGCTGTTCTCCCCCTCTTCATGTGGTCCAGTGCTACCAACCATGCCCCCTGCCATTTCACACATGGCTACAGCGTGTAGGAGCTGCGGGCGCCTCCTCTTAAGACAGCCCGTCCATGTTGCCATGTTTGAGCGTTGCCGTTTCATGAAATATTTAGTCTTTCTATCGTACGCCCATCAAGCCCCTCGGCTTGGTCCTTGTCTTTCACTTTTCTCTCTCCTTCTTTCCTTCCTCTCCCAGCATTTTTTTCTTCTTTTTTTTCCTCATTTTATCTTCTCCTCTATTTTTCTTGCTCGGGCGCTGCGTGCCGATCAGGAAGTCGACCTCATCGGGGCCGACGGGAGAGCTAATCCACGGCAGCTGCAGAATGAAAAGGCCGTTTGGAGCGAATCCATTCCAAAGGCTTCAATGGAAAGCCTTTCTCAGACAGCGGTGCCCTTTGCAGACCTGACAGTGGTGGAATATGATGAAAAGAGCCAGGGAGAGTTCAGAGGCTTAGTCTCGTTACAGAGAGGAGAGGAGGAGGAGGAGGAGGAAGAGAGGAGCGAAAGCACGACCAAAGGAATAAAAAATTAGGCGCCAGGCTATGGTTGGACCTTCAGGTATGGTTGTTCTGGGAGGAGATGTGAGTCAACTACTGTGGCGTGGACTGCGCCGCTCCCTCCCTCCCTCCCTCCCTCCCTCGGCCCTGTTCTTCCATTATCTACTTGACCAAACTCCCCCAGATGTCTACAGGGGCTGCATGTTCAAGACATGCTGTCTTTCTGTGTATGTCGTGTGTGTATGTATGTGTGTGTATGTTGTGTGTGTGTGTATGTCGGTTGTGGGTATGTGTATATATGTGTGTGTGTGTGTGTGTGTGGGGGGGGGGGGGGTCGTTTTTCTGTCAGTCACAGGCTTAATGAGACTCTGGTCAGGGTGGGAGAGATGAGTCAGAGGCCGTTGAACGGAACGCCCGAATGAGTGTGAACTGGACAGTGGCAGAGCGTGTCATGCCCCCTTGGAAGGGTGAGCAGACAGTGCAGCAGGAAGGGCATGTCCATTTGGTAGATTTGGCGTGTCGCGTTGAGGGGCACCCTCCTCTCCCCCGGGTTTGACTGGGCCGGGAGCGGCTCGCTCACTAACGGCAGGGTGGCCCAACGTGCCAAGGGCAGAGGCACGTCTCAGTCCAACAGCACAGCGTTCAGGTCCAACGTTCCGGTGCTGTCCCAAAGACGGACATCAAATCATAATCTATAAACCATTAGCCACACCTCCTAACTAAAATATGTATTTCTTCTTTCCAATGAATTGAAATGTTATCCAAACATAGATGTTTTGCTTAGCTGCCAATCCAGGGTGAGGCTAATCTTTTTCCACCGGCGTCTTGCGGCTTGACGGGGGGTTGAAGGCAGGTGTAGTGTTGTGTTTTCCTCTGGCTCCGTCCTCCTCGTCGTTGTTCATTTGCACTCAGCCCCACGCAAGCTGCTAACGCTGGTCCCCTCTCTCTGTAAAGCTGCCTGCGGGGCAGACTTCAGATATGCAAAGTGCCCCTCACATCTGCTGGAGCAGGCAAATGAAGGGCCGAGACACCTCAGCCCTGTGATACAACACTACAGCTCCTCTTGTTTTTTTTTGTGTTTTTTTTTCTCTCTGTGCCTTTCCCAGTCTGCCTTTCTCGTAACCTCTGCAATGTCTCGTTCTCTCTCTTTTTTTTCTCTCTGCCTCTCTATGACTCTCTCTCTCTCTCTCTCTCGCTCGCTCTCGCTGCCAGTACCTCGAGCATTATCATTCACGGAGAGAGCGCCATCCCAGCAAGGGCACTAAAATGATGAAAAGTGGCGCTGGACACCACGTAACTAACCAGGGTGAATGAAGGCTGAGTAGGAAGGAGACAGGAGAGGTATTTATTTAAGTGATGCCTTCAAGGTTAAGCAACTACGATAGCCCCCCCCCCCGTCCGGGTTCAGGAGAGGTGGTGCTTTTTAAATTCAATCCTGTAATCAAATGCACAAAGCAAATCCCTCCACGCGCCGTCTCGCCTTGCCTTAGCGCCGCGGCGCAGACATTGCGATACGTGTGATTTGATTAGCGAGGCGAGGGGGCAAAGGTTTCGTTTTCCGTGTGTCGGGGAAATGGGTGGCGTGGGGTTGGAGGAGGGGGGGAGCATGTGAAGCTTGCATTCTAGTATTCCTTCCCTTCTTGGTTGGCCATATGTATGAGTCTCCGGGCCGCGTGTGTGCAATGGGGCGTGCACGGCACACGGAGCCTTGGGAAACAGCCCTAAAGGAGCGAACCCACCAGTCAGAAAGCATTAGCCTCAGCAGCCCAAACACTGGGGAGTGGGACAGAACTGTCCCCTCACACACTCCTGGTGGACCCACTGCTCGAGAAAAGAAAAGAGAGGAAGAAAAAAACCCGAAGCAAACCAACCAACGCGCTGTACTGTTTCTCCGGTCTGAAAATACATATAAACTGTAGCAATGGCTTGAGATGATTACATGTTGGCAGCCTGACAGTGATAGCATGGAGGAAGCTAACAGCTCTCCAAAAGTATACCGTGCTTGTTTATTCTTTTTTCTCCATCTCTGGGATCAGAATAGAGATGGGGGAGGTTTTGCGACCGCCACGGTTATTTTCCACGCTAGACGGAATTGGATTCAAAACAAGTCAGTTGGATGCCTTAGCCGCCCGCACTCCCTCCCCAACCCGAAACACCGCCTCAAATCTTCGACTAGGCAACGACAGGTCCCCGGAAAGAAAAGCAATTTGGCGACGTCTCCTTAAAATGGCTCCCCTTAATCCCGCTGATGGGGCCGACTGCTTAGCGTGAACACAGCTACCGGCACGGGAGTGCCCGTCCCTAGACTGTCTCACCTGAACGCAGCCTCACACTCCGCGCCGCCACTTCATCTGTGGTTTCCTCTCGCACGCGCCGTACTTCCCCCGACGTCTCTTCCGTCCTCCAGCCCTCCCTCCCTCCCTCCTTCCTTACGTGCTTCCTTCCGTTCCCCCTCTCCTTATCCATCTGCAGAAAGAGCGCCGTGGCTGCGGCCCGCAGCGCTGATTGGGGGGGGATTAGTGGCCTGTGAGAGACTTTGTCAACAGCTTTCTGGGAAATCCAATTACAGAATATCATAAGCCTCACATGTTTCCTACCCTTTTAGAAGTCTCAGAGAGACCGGGTGGGGTGGGGGTGGGGGTGGGGGGGTGGGGGGGATGTAAACACGCACCCCCACGCTCACAAAGGGGGCCGCGTGTGGAGGAGCTGTCCTCTCCGTGTGGTATACTGTGGTGACCTAACGTAGTTCCGGCAGCGAGAGGAGGATCTGTCCTCTCCGTGTGGTATACTGTGGTGACCTAACGTGGTTCCGGCAGCGAGAGGAGGAGGGGATGCCCCTGCAATGCTAAGACGCTCGTGCCTCCTCTGCCCCTGCATTGCAGCAAATGGAGGAGGGAAGGACGGCGTCCTGCGGAGGGGCTACTTGTTTGCTCAGTGTGATGGGCTGGGACCCCGCCGCCGCACCACTCGCGGAGGTGCCAAAACGAAGCCCAGGGTTTGTGTCTGTTATCTTGGTGGCAGGGTGCAGATAGCGGTTAATTGCCTCGCGCGCTCGCCGTTCCGTCGCGCTGTCTTGGAGACGTCGCGGCGGAGGCACTGGGCGCACGGCGCGATTGCCGCCGCACATGCTCGATGGCTTACAGATCAATTAAGTCCCATTAGATTGAATTCTTTTTTTTGGGGGGGGGGGGGAGTTATTAAGCAAACCACGTCCTATCCTCCATCGCTCATCAAAACAAGCAGCTCTGGCTGGGAGTCTTCCAGAGCCAATTTATTTCCCCAGATTCTGTTCAAACATGTCCTGGTCCTTCGCGCCATCCGAGACGTTTCAGTCTTTTTTTTGGTCTCACAGCGTTCATTACCTTATCAGGCAGATAGGTGCTGTTCCTAAAAAAACAACACAATTTCATCACAGCAAATCAATTTACTTTTTATGGATAACTGGACGTGCCTGTTCAAACATACTTTGTTGAATCTATACAGCCTTTTTTTTTAGGTATGCGTTAAAAAATGCTGACGGAGCGCGAGGGGGAGAAAAGCCATCTTTGGGTGTTGAGTTTGATCTGCGAGGCACACCGCAACCCTTTCATCCATTACAGGCTTCACAGTGCAGAGGGAAATGCCCCTCCAGAGGAGATGGACTGAGTGGAACGCTACGGAGTCCCTAAGGGACAGTTCACAGGCCCTTCTTTGACAGTGTCATTGGGGTGACTTGTCTCGCCTTGAGGAGCAGGAGGGGGGCTATGGATGGAAGATGTTTTGAGAGAGAGAAAGAGAGAGGGAGAGAGAGAGAGCGCGCGAGAGAGGGAGAGCGGTTGCACAAAGTGATGTACTGAATTAATGAGTTAGAAGGCGGGGGAGCGAGAGTACAAAGGAAGACTGATACCCGGGAAAACAGAGGCTACTGTATGTCTGCAAATACAAAATGGTGCGGCGGTGAGCTAGATCAAGAAAGACGGAGCAAGGGAAAGAGAGCCAGAGGATGCCTTGGAAATGAGAGTGGTCCGCTGAAGTGGAGGGAAGGGGGGACGGGCGGAATCACGTCCCCAGCTCCAGGGTGCTGCTGGTGGGTTCAGGTCCGGCTGTGGCTGAGCGCAGGACAATCCAGGCTTCAAGGGGGAGGGTCCCCAGGCCATGGTACCTGCCCCCCTAGTCATCCATCACACACACTCCAGTCAGAGGCAAAGGCTTAGCGCACATGCGCACCATCACAGAGACACGACAATCACACACACACATACGTGCACGCGCCCACACACGCTAACACAGCTGGAAAGGAATGTGTGCTTGCGTTCAACATCAGGTAGTTTCAGTGGTTTGTTCACATTTTTTAAATTAGGTATTCTATATAGTGTTATTGTGGAATGTTATTTTCATGACTTCAATACGAATTTATTCCATATCCGCAATTTAATTTGTAAATTATGAATGCAGAGCTAAAAGTGTTTCTCCTCTGTAAGCATGATCCAACATAACGATGTTGCAAATTTGTGCGTGTGATCTAATATATGGGCTGGGACAGGAAGTGGGGAGTTTAATGCAACCGGACAAGTTGCAGTCATCCCTCAACCAGGCCTGGGCATCATTTCGGCTGGGGCGTTGTTGAATTTGGGTCTGGCATTTGAGTAAACGCTTTGCAGCGCTTCACATCTCTAAATGACAAGAGCTGATGCAATCCCCCGAAGCACTTATGAGCTATCTCCCGGTGACAGCATCTCGGCTTCAGAGCCGGACGGAACCTGATGCGGAGCTGTGAGGATGAGGAGAGGGAGGAGGGGCCGGGGGGGGGGGGGGGGGGGGGGCGACAGAGAGATGAACGCGAGCGACAGAGGAGGAGGAGGAGGGGAAAAGGGGCAGAGGGGCTGAAAAGAAAAATCGGCCGAGAGCCTCGGCGTGGGAGACAACAAAAGCGCGAGGGAGAGTGATGGGAGAGAAAGATAGAGGATGGAGGGAGGAAACGGGGGGGGGGGGGTGACCTAGTGGAAAAACAGCTAAGGAGATCATAATCATCGGTGACATTTACAGTGTACACTTGTACGTCTCCCCTCTCTGGGCTGGTGCACGCCTGGGTGTACGCCGACCTCAGGGGAGCGCGGAGGGACACGCTTTTATTTTTCTTCTTCTCTTCCTTTTTTTAAAATGTGTTTATTTATCAGGACTGCCTAGTGCGGCGAGCAAACACGCCTGCGAGGCACTGCGTTCCCCGCCTGGCCTCTCCAGCGACGCGTTTGAAATGCAACGTCCCCGTAGCCCTGCATACCAACTGTCCTGATTC